>APFE030972201.1:0-10535 GCA_000404065.3 Pinus taeda
AGCACCATGACAGCGATGACTTCCTAAGTATAATTAAGAGCAAGATAACAGAGGAACACAATAACAAGCTGGAGCAAGAACCTACATCAGAAGAAATCCAAGAGGCTACCTTTGGCATGCAGCAGGACAAGGCCCCCGAGCCGGATGGTTTCACAGTTGCATTTTACAAACAGCATTGGGACATTATAAAGAAGGAATTTGTAAGAATGGTAAAAAATGCATTTAGAAAACATAAATTGGGGGACAATACAAAGTCTTCACATATAGCCTTGATCCCCAAGGAAGCCAACCCCAAATCCTTTGATAGATTTCGGCCCATCTCGCTTTGTAACGTCTCTTATGAAATCATAAAAAAAATAATAGAAAACAGGATAAAGAATCTTCTTCCTCTCATAATCTCAGAGAACCAGGGAGGGTTTGTCCCAAAGAGGCAGATCATAGATAATGTTATTTTAGTCCAGGAAGCAATACACAGCAGTTACAACAGAGGAGAGCTTGGAATGATCATCAAACTGGACATGGCCAACACTTTCGATCGAGTAGACCACTCCTTCCTTTGTGCGATTTTAAAGAAATTCGGCTTCTCTTCCAACTTTATCAGCTTGATCAGAGCTTGTATTTTTTATTCCTGGACCGCCCCACTGATCAATGGCAGGCCCAACACTTCTTTCAGAAGCTCCAGAGGCCTGAGGCAAGGCTGCCCCCTCTCCCCCTTCCTTTTCATTATCATGGCGGAGTCTCTCAGCTTCCACCTAGAAAATCTGCGCAGTAAGAAAGAAATTACAGGCATCCGTATTGAGAGAGGGGCAAAGGAAATAAACCATTCATTGTTTGCAGACGACACTTTACTAATTGGGGGTGCTTCTAGTCTAATGGCTAGGCGGTTTAAAAAGACTTTGGATGCTTTTCTTCAAGCCTCGGGAGGAAAACTGAATAACAGAAAGTGCAAGCTCTACACTTGGAATGCGCCTCTTCAGATCCAGCAAAGAATCTCCCAAATCTTGGAGATTCCTCTCCAAAAAAATTGGAGTTCTTTCCCTTATCTGGGCCTACCCCTGGCAAAGGAACATATTAAAGCAGAAGTATGGACAAACCACATTGAAAAAATGAGAGGACATCTCCAAAACTGGGGAGCCTCTTGGCTCAACCTAGCTGGCAGAACAATCCTCATAAAGGCCGTCCTTTCTGGACTCCCAATATACCAATACGCAATCATTATGGCCCCTGCTAGTATCCACAAACACATGGAGCTCATAATGAGAAGTTTTCTCTGGCAAGGAGGTAAACAAGACACAAAAAAATTCAATCTTGTTAGCTGGGACCAAGTAACCCTTCCTTACGAAAAAGGAGGCCTATCTATAAAAATTCCAAGCCTCTCCAACCAGGCGTTGGGGCTTAAGCTGATCTGGAGGATTCTCACAGGAACTGGCTCATGGTGGGTGGAAGCAATCAAAAGGAAGTATCTTAGAGGCCCAAATTCCAATATCCTCAACGATCCAATAGCAGACAGGCCTTGCACTCCGATGTGGCATCTAGTGAAGAAAGTTCTGCCACACTTCAAGGAAAATGTCTCCAAGCTCCCAGGTAATGGTCAAAGTATTAATATTTGGACAGACAGAATCTTGAACTCCAATCCAAGAACCCTCCTTCAAGAGCTTAGACCTTTGCAAAATTGGATGGAGGAGAGACACATAATCACCATGCATGACATATCCTTATGGAATCAAAGTAGATGGCAGGCCTGGAAAGACCTGAACCTACCTCCAGACTTAAAAGCTCTGTGGCACAATCTGAAGCTCTCTTTATCTGGATTAGCCCCAACAAACAAGGACAAAGAGGACAGGTATATCTGGGATTCGGGGGGAGGCTCCTTCACGGTTAAAGAAGGATATAAATCCCTTCAAAACTTAACCCCCACTGCCAATTGGAACCTTTACTCAGCGGCCTGGAAGACAGAATGTCTCCCAAAAGTAAAGCACTTCAATTGGACTCTATTAAAAGGAAGAATCCTTACAGCGGAGAACTTGAGAAAGAGGGGGATACAAGGACCTTCGATATGCAGCTTCTGTTAGGCAGAGGAAGAGTCAATTCAACACTCCTTCCTTCTCTGCTCGTTCGCTCAATGTTGCTGGAACAGAATAACAAGACCCTTGGACATTAGAGGACCCCCTGATCAGATGCATAACCTCCAGAAGAATTGGAAAAGAGCCTATCCATACTCTATGAAGGACAAGAATAATATTACAAGAATCTGGAAGTGCATCCCAGCTACTTTATGCTGGAACCTCTGGCTCACAAGGAATAAATATGTTTTCAAAAACGAAAGGTCTAACATGGACAGCGTAATAGCCAAAACTATAGAAAACATCTCGGAGGTAGTAAGTGCAAATTTCATAGCGCCCCCAAACCAGCTCAGCTGGGCTCAAGAGGAACGGGATTGGTACAATAATTTCAATGTGAACCATGCTCAGAAACCTCCAATATAGAAAAAATCCATTCAGAAACAGGCCAATTGGAAACTCAGGGGAACTAAGGATGAAATAAGGCAATGGACAAGCAAGCAAGACCGCCCACTTTTGTTCTTTGACGGAGCATTGAAGAACAATCCAGGAGCTGCGGGAGCAGGAGGAGTAATCAAAGACCAAGAAGGAAAACACATCTACAGTTATGAATGGGGATTGGGAAAGACATCGAACAACGTAGCCGAAGCTTACAGTCTCCTCCTCGGCACCACAATTCTCTCCAACTTGGGACTAAAGAACCCAATTATATTCGAGGACTCGGCTATCATAATCTCAGCAATAATCAATGATAAAGATTTTAATAGAGAAGGCCTTAACAACATCAGAAAGCGGATCACAGAAAACATCCGAAGTTTGGGGGGGGTCACCTTTAGACATGTGTTGAGGGAGCATAACGCAGAAGCTGACTCCATTGCCAACAAGGCGGTAAATCGACAGCAGGGACAGGTAAGAGAAAATGAGAAAATCTATGACAAAGACATTCCCTAATTTGTCAAGTAGTCTTTCAGGCCATCAGAAAAGTCCCTCTGAGTATTGTCAGACCTATAACCACCCCTTCAGCAAGTCTTTGGAAGATCATCACACCCCTCACACTCTTCCGCCCTCCTCCTCTGTTCTCGATTACAGCCCCGTTTGTGATCTCCCCCCTGGCACGATAGGCAAACGTCCCTTTAGGATCTTTGGTCAGGGATCTTCTATACAGACAGCGCTTCATCATTCCATTCCTTCTTATACAGACAGCGCTCCATCATTCAGGGATCTTCTCCCAGTATGGCTCCCTCCTTCCCTTTATATTCCTGCTCCTCCGAGCATTCTTCTCACACAAGCATTGCAGCCCCAGCCACAGCTAAAAAGGCTTCGAAGCCTGGATGATTGTGTAGTTGTCCAAGGGAGTGAGATTCTCCAGTGCGCACTCAGAATTTTGATCCCCTTTCGCTTCCCCAGACCAAAGCAAGCCACCTCTAAGAGATTGGGAGCTCAGTACCCCTCCCCTGCCGTCCTCAGGCATAATACAAGGCTTATCTTAAATCTTTGTTTACTAATCAGCTTCTTTCAAGCCATGACAGAAAACCTTAACAAGCAGCACAAGAGGGCACAGCACAACAAGGAAATCCCTTTGCCTGGGAATGACACATGCACTCTGTGTAAAGAGCATGAGTTTTGGATAGCCCCATTTGTTAAACATCACAAAGAGCTGAGGAGTGATTTTGAAGCTGGTCAAGCAGAGAAAGGAAATCGAGGAACTCAAGGTGAAGTGTCAACTTCTGGAGGAGGCTATCGACCATATCAAGCAACTCACGGACAGCATGCAGGCGGAGGCATCCACCTAGGCAAGTCAAAAAGAGGAACAAAGAGATGAACAGAGGAAAGTTGAAGTAAACCGACTTTGATGCTAGTTAAATGAACAGTAAAGTAAAGCTCATAGATGGGTTGTTTGTAAGACAGTATAGTAGGTATCTTTTCCAGCAATTTCTTTTCAAATTAATCTCACAGAAGCCACGGGCTGCGTCCCGATTTTGGACTTCATTGGTGACTGCTATCCTTGAATCCTATGTAACAGTTCTAGCACGCACAGTTTTTTAAATATAAGAGTAATCGATCTTGTGAAGAAAAAAACTAATTCAGATGATCCAGATGATTCAAAATATGAGGGAATCTTGATATTGAAAATAGACTAAACTTCTCCATTCAATTGGTTTTTGTGCATAGTTGTAGACCCAATGAGCTCAAAATTAGATAATGTGACATCCAAAGGTTTGTGGTAAGTTTCATGATCTATGAGTTACTAACATTGCAATAGAATTATCAAAATACACTTCAATTACAAAGGAAGTGCAAATAACAACCAACATAATAGGGTACCAGAACTTATGCAAACGAAAATAAGGTTAACCCCTAAAAATAAAGAATTGGTCGAGATCCATTTTGTATGAATTGACCAGAAGAGAAATTTTTTTAAAAGATGGAAAAATATCAAATTTGAATCTGTACAAAGAGAGAACAATAGACTTTGAATGACCTTGACACACATATTTTGGTGCAAGCCTCTAATACTAAAACAAAAGTCTCAGAACAAATCATCCACATGCATCTAGACACAAGGAGAAAAGAAGAAAATATTTGACCTAAAGAGAACTAAATTATGAGAAGAATGTGTATATATAATCTACAAAAGGATTAGCAAAGATGGAACTGAAAGAACTGTTGTCACATATGAGGTGAGAGTGACAGAAAAAGGCTAAGGTAGAAAGTAATATAGAGAACATAAGGTGATAGTGACAGACAAAGGCTAATGTAGAAAGTAATGCAAATTACATAAGTATAATGTTTACTATGCAAAATTGATAGGAGCAAAGATAATAAGAGAGAGAGAAATAGATGATAGTGACATAGGCAATGAATATTGCTAGTACCCTCATTAATTGGGGTTATATCTTTTTATGTGTTGCAATACACTTAGTGTTATATTGTTCATCATCATTCAATATTAATCTTACTGACTTGACTCTAAAGCAACTGTACAAATTTATTGGCACAAGAAAAATAAGATGGTGGCGATCCAAAGGAGGGACGTGTGGCTATTCACTGTTTAATTCTTCGGTTCCAAGTTGAGTTTGGTGGCAGGGTTTTTGGTGTGTGTCTTGATTGTGTTTTAATGTTTTATTGTCGCCCTTTATACTGACCTTGGGTTTGCGACTGAGGGTTATCACTTATGCGAGGGGTTCTAGAGGTCATTTCGCCTGTGTGATGGTTTTGCTTTGTGGTTACTCTATGTTCCCACCTAGTTTCCATGATGACTGGTAAGTATTGTGCCCTGCTTGCTCCGTATGGTAGTTTGATATGTTTTGTTGGTTCTCTGTGGTCAATTGGTGCTATTTCTCTGTTCATTCTCTTCGGTTTTTCATTGCTATTCCTCTACTCGTTCCCTATGGTGACTCATTTCTCTGGTGTTTGGAGGGTTTCAAGTCCTCTCCCTCTCGCAAGTCTGTTTGTCTACGTTATTTGCTTCGAACTCGTTTATGTTCATTATGTTGTGATTTTTTTGTTGATGTGGGGTTTGGTTATGCTTCGACTTTGCAAATCTCAGGTCACTGCTTGGCTGTTCCACAGGATGACTCAGCGCTCTCAATTTCAGGTAAGCTCGTCCTTCCGGTTTCAATTTCACTCCCAATTTTTAAAGGTCCTAACGCCCTGGCTCCTTGGCAAGCAGACAGAGTGTGTTCATGGATTATTCACTGGTGGAAACCCTCTGTTGTGGGTCTCAGCTCTCATCCTTCATTTTGAAAGTGGTTCTTCTCTAGGTAAGATCCTTGTTCTCCTTCCTGTTAGCTTTTCACTACTATCTTTTTTATTTTCGTGGCTCTATGCTGACAATTTCCCTACTCTATGGTGGTGTGTAGGCCCTTCCAGGGAAGCGCTACTACACAACTTTGTCCTGGGGACTATTCGCGGGCTTAGGGACACTCGAGTAGGGTCCTTTCATAGCTATAGTGGTTTCTTTGCTTGCTTTGTTGTTTATCTAGTTTTGCAGCAGTTGTTCTGTCGCTTGCTCTTGTTTGTGACTCGGCTATACCCTTGATGTTTTAGGTCCTTTGTATCTGTGTTTGATCTTCGAGGTGTTCATGCCCTCGCTAGAAGTTTTAGGCATAACCTGTGGACTGTAATGTGTTTTGGTTTCATGGGATTGGAACCCTTCACATTTTCCAGATTACATATTTTTTGTATAGTGAATTTTATTGAATGAAAAATGAAAATGCCATGTACACGAAATGTATTTTTTGTTTAAATGCAAAATGTAATTAGTACCTGGGTTTTGTTTTGTTGAGAAATTAAATCTATGAGTTGGTGCACCTCTATTCGGTTCTTGGTCTTGAAAATGCTTCTAGCCATTGAATTCTTGTCGATGTTTGTTTGAATCTTTGAAAAGAAACATGGTTTCACTGTCTTGCTTTCATTTCAATGCTTGATACATCTATGCACAGAGAACGTAATGAAATTTAATCTAATGTATTAAATGAAAGATTTGAATTATTAGCTATCATAGAATTTCAAATAATTCTGGGTTACAGCTTCTGGGCTCTCTCTCCCCTCTTGATGGCAACCCTTCCATCATCTGTGATTTTTCCTTTTCAATACATTGTCAGCAGTTCCTTTATAGTTTGAGGAACTTTTCCTCAGTTACTAAACAGTTTCTTCAAACAAGTTCCTAACTAATCCTATTTTGTCTAATTTAAAAAAATCACAATGGTTGATTTAGCCTTAACTAAAAATGACACAAAATGAAACTAAATGAAATAGAAACTTGAAGTGTTTTCCTCCCTATCTGTCAAGATAAAATAAAAATAAAAATAAGCATCTCCTAGTTGTCACCTCTTCACTCGGATGCTCCTGCATCAGCCTCCCATGGAAAATTAAACTCATGGCTCTTGTCCATGAGCTCTTCAATAGAGTACCCAACGCTTTGAATCTAGCCAGAATCTAACCAAGAACTATCTTCAATAGGATGACCCTTCAGTAGTGAATTTTTGTGTGCGCACTGGTTAAGCCTCAGACTAGGTCCAAGAATAGTCTAGAAATGAGGCAAATGATGCCTAGCTAAACACCGTAGGGCAGAGGGCAAGTCTAGTGCAGCGTTCTCAACGGGGAAAGAATAAGAGATATTAACAAGTCATTTTTTAAAACTAAAATACTCTAATGGCTATAGAAACAAAGACAATCAATACATATATTCAAGAAATCTCATGAGAAATGAATTTTACTTCTTTCTGCTACTATTACCATGTTAACCGAGAAGAATAGTAGGGAAAAAAAACTATTTTCTCTCTAAGACTATGTCTATAAGCATCACATTTCAAACTACAACACTAAAAACTATTGTATACAACGCTAGGTGTCACCCTAGGTCGCAAAAGGGAAGACTGTGAAAGCCGAGAGAAGCCCCTTCAAATCGTTCAAGTAATACTTCAAGAAAATTATAATTGGATATTGCTTTGGTTCAACAATTCCAACAACCTAAGCACTAAGAAATGCATGCATTCACGGAGCACTTCTTTGCTTATAATGGTTGGAGTGGTGATGAATAACATGTACAATAAATATTTAATGACAATTTGAAACGCTTAGCCAAGAAACCTTTCTCTTATTCCTCCACGTTACAATACTACATGGACTGTCGAGTAATAAATCATAAAAAATAATATTTTAAGACATGGTGATGAATAACAATATAAATTTAATTACAATTTGAAAATCTCATCCGATAAATCTTGCTCTTATTTCTCCACGTTTCCATTTATTCCTCCACGTTTTATCATGCAAAAAGTTGCAAAGTTTCAAATGAACCATAACAGGCACACAATAAATATTAGTATTGAAAACATGTACAATAAAAGAACCATTACTCATACTAAAAATCAATATATGGAACACAAAATATGTATATTAATATTAAAGTAATATTAGTATTTAAAACATTAATATTATATTCCAAATTTAAATATAGAATTCAAAGTCATAAAATAAATTTAAATATTAGAAGCTAAGAATAACACCTTAATTAATCTCAACAAATAATTATAAATATAAAAATTAAAATAAAAACTATATATTATCAATATAATTTATATTGCAATGCATTTTCAATTTCATGAATTTATTTGTGAAATGGACATGTTGTATAACTAATAACAATCAAATTAAGAAGCATAACTACATTATATAAATTTCAAAATGCTAAATTATAATTAGTCCAATAAAAATTAGAATGTTATATTTTTCAGATTTATTACAATGTTTTACAAATTTTGCACAATATTGCCCTTTTAATTTTGAAGTTATAAAGCATGAATGAAAAATGAATTTATTTGGATAAAAAATTGTTTTGTTAAGGTTATCTCTCTACAAATTATTATTAAGAACATGAAAGGGTGAAATTGATGGAAAGGCTAATGAAATTGATAGACACTTGTTATTTGGAATTGGAAATACATTATCAATGTTCTGAAATGGATAATCATCTTTTTCCGCAATACACCTTTCCACTATTATGACAAGTGTAACATTTTGCAGTCTTCCCATTCCCATTAATCATGATAGGTGTCAATTAACAAATGGCATGGTAAATTTTTAATCAAGCTTTGTAAAAAAACAATTTAAACAAGGTTTAATCATGTGATTTAGATATGTAGGGAAGTTAGTGGTGTAAATTCCATCCATTGATATTGTGAAAACGAAGAGAATATATTGGCATCTTTAAATTTAAATGACGAGATCAATTTTTTATTTGCTATTTATATCTGTAGAAATTTTTTTAAAAACTTCAATCTGAAACCCCAATCATCCTCAAAGTAGTCAATTCTTCGTTCAACGCACAACAGTTGACCAAATTGGAAATGATCTAATTCTTCAATTGACCATATAGAAGTGGAGTCATCATTGACAACCCATATCAATTGATCGATGTATATTGCAAATGACATACAACATCTGTCTATGATTGGAGAAAATTAAAAACCGCATTCATTTTTTATTACATCAAATGAGTAGATTGTATACCCATACCAAGGATAATCTTCATACTCATTCATTTTTTATTACATCAAACTAGTAGATTGTATATTAATACCAAGGATAATCTTCATACTCCTCGTCAAGATAGAGACAAGATAATTTACTTTTGTAAAACACTCCATTCATAGTGGATGAAGTGCCAGCAAATGGAACATGAACCCTTTGCCATACATCAAGACTACCCCAAACATAAAATTTAGAATACATTATGTCATACATATGTTTTAGAACATCCGAGACATATTTTTTGTTTCTTACATTCTCCAATAATGAAAAGAATCCGCAGTCTCCAATTCATATTGGCCCTATGTTTTTAAAGTCCTTTCTAAATGGATTTGTTACAAAATAGTTGTGTGTATGGGAGAATTCTATTGGTAAGGATAAAAACACGATTGGTCCAACAATAGACTCTACTTTGTATCTTGAATCTATGAATCGCAAATGAAAATTAGATATGTGCCCATTCTTATTAAGGTATTCAGTAGCAAAATAATTGTCTCCACTATTGAGGAAAGGAACCATAAATCCAAATTCGTTCATAGAGACATGCTTGCAACGTAATAAGAAAGAAGGGTTTTGCAAAACATTCTTCCATTTCTTACAAACATTGCTAAACTTTATCCCAATCGATAAAGCGAGACATCGAAAGATAATTTCAAGCATTTCAAATGGAATACAACTCCATATAGTTGGATCCATGATCAAACAATGAAATCACCTAACAGAAGAAAGAAAAACACATTTGATATAAAAAAACAATTTAATGTTGAATAGAATTAAAATTAACAGACATACATAATTTACCAGCTACACATATGGAAAAACTTCACATATATAGATTGTATAAAATCAAATGAGGGATCTTAACATTATTACAAAAGAAACTCCATATAGCTGGATCCATGATCAAACAATGAGATAACCTAACAGAAAAAAGAAAAACACATTTGATATCAACAAAACAATTTAATGTTGAACAAAATTAAAATTAAAACACATACATAATTTACCATCTCCACAAAAAACTTCACATATATAGATTGTATAAAATCAAATGAGCGATCATAACATTATTACAAAAACGAACAAAATTCCACAATTTTTTAAACCTAATCCCTATAATCTAAGATTATTAATCTTAGTGAACCTATAACGTCTATGATTATTATTGATGTTATAATGTTTCTACAAATATATTTATAATATCAATATCAATTTTTCATTTTGAATATAAATATTAACATTAAACCAATTTTTCTAATGTTAAAAACTCCAAACTTCAAAACCTAACATTATAAATTAATAGAATGCTACATGAACCAAATATTTTAATCCTAACATCAATGAACCCAAATAAAGCTAAAGCCATTAAGTTCAATGTTTAATAAAAATATTTACATAAAAAAACATTCACATCAATGTAGAGATGCAAAATATATTTTT
>APFE030972203.1:0-21011 GCA_000404065.3 Pinus taeda
TGAGGTTGGTACTGACCTTGGGGTTGGTACTGACCTTGTGGTTGGTACTGACCTTGGGGTTGGTACTGACCTTGAGGCTGGTATTGATACTGGGGTTGACCTTGAGGTACATATTGATACTGGGGTTGACCTTGAGGAAAATATTGTCCCGTAGGGACATACTGTCCTTGAGGTTTCCCCCCAGGCGGTAATGGACTACCTTGAGGTTGTCCCCCAGGCGGTATTTGAGTACCTCGCGGCTGCCCCCGAGACGATATTGAACTACCTTGAGGTTGCGGATTAGGAGTAGTACCAGACATCATAAGAATCTCTTCGACACTTAACGGTTTAGTTCCATTATGACCAGGAGATGCTACATATTCGATGGGTTAAGGAGATTCTCCTGAAAACGTACCAGATAAAGGCTGAAACCCAGGAGGAACAGAAGGACCGCTATGTAAAAAAAATTCTGGCATCTGAGAAAACAAGGATGACTGTCTCGACATATTCAAAGGAGGATAATAACCTCTGGGTGTTAGATGGAAAGGAAATCGAGGTGGTGAAGACGCGAGACCTGAATTTTCTAAGAAATTGGTCAATGAAATATACCAAGCATCACCTCTAATGGGACTGTAGAAAATGGATTCGCACTCCCTAAGTTCGATAGTCGGTTGATTTTTGATGATGCTTATACCTTCGTTCAGACTCGAACTTACAATTTCTTCGATGGAAATGAGTCCAGAAGGAAGATTCTCGGTAATGATATTTTCTACTTTGGGTGAACTAGGACCACTAGAAACAGGAGAAGCAAATCCCTAAGACGAAGTAGTAGCAGGTTCAGTCTCAGGTTCAGAGATTTTAGGTTCTTCGGCTAATGAGCTAGTAGGAGTGATACTACTAGTAACCTCGGAAAATGAAATCGGTTCAGAAATATGTTATGTTGCTTGCACTAGATGATCAGGATATATAATTAACGAAGACTCTCCGGCCTCTGGCGATCCAACCCTACTTTCACTAGGTGTGACAAGGGCTCGCAGCCCTTCAAGTTGACTTGGTGTAAATTCGGGAGGCTGCCCCCGCAGTCGACGGGATTGTCTTGGTAATTCAGCCACGATTAATTATTTAATTACTTCACACGAAAACAAAGAAAATCTCAAGAAAATCACCTAAAGTCTTTGAAGAACCAAACAATTTGAAGCACACGCCTAATAAATCTAGGAGATCAAACCACACACAAACAGTATCTTTCTGGATCAAAACACTAGTTGGTGATGAAATCCAACGTCGCAGAATTCAATACAGAAATGGCGGTTGGAACAGTTACCCCGACAACCTGCTTAATGAAACAGACTGGCACAAGTTTCTCCACTATAACCGTCTCGAGTGAAGATAACCCCTAGAGAGTCCAAGTGAGTTTAGTCGACGTCTACTCCAGGTACAGTGGGATCTTCCCTCCACCGTCACTTAGGAAAGAATCCTAAAGATTATGGTCACTAAGGTCACCAACGGAAACAAATATACCTGGGGGAACAGTCTACGATCCGATACGCATGCAAGGGAAGAGTAACAAGCTCAATCCCCTTGAAGGCTCCTTGACATAATCCAGGGTTTACCAACAAGTGACCCTAGGCTCCTCGAAAATGGTCAATCCGAGGTTTACCGTTTTTAATACGTGAATATCTTCTATCGTTCCCAATGAGGAAGGATTGATTCCCACACTGGTTCGGATATGATCTCGTGCTTCTCCTTTAGGAGGAGCTTTTCCAGAGCATAGATGTAACAATTGGAATTTCTCCCTACTGCAAGATCGACTACTTGTTTGTTTAAACTATCTTGGAGAGTTAATTACTCCCTACTCCAAGATACTAGCCTAAGCTATGTTGGTGAAAAGATCCCTAGAAAATAAAAAGATTGCTAGATGGATTTTAATTAAGTGTTAATTTTATTGGTTGTTTCTTAATTCAATGGGTGCGGAGATGAAACTTTATGGTATGAAGACTTGACTCCAAAACACTAAAAAATGCACCTAATATGATAACAATGTCTTTTCCCTTTCAATGAATTTCTAGCTAAGGAAGAGTTGAAAATGCAATGCTTTGAAAATCAAATCTTTCTCTTAACATACAACTGAAAGGAAACTTTTTTGTCTTTTTCAAAGAACTTTAAAAACGAGACTACTAATCACGCTCATGGAAAATCCCTTTTCTTTTCAACAATCAATAACTACAAGGATAAACAATTCTTTTAAGAGAGCTTTTAAGATTTCTAGAAAAATTCTAAAAAAAACTATTGAAAGCAAATTTTTCAACAAGCTTCTATAATTTCTATGAAAAACTCAAAACTATGATCTAATCTTGAGATCTAAACGAAAAATGGATTGAAAAGAAACTTGAAATGTTTTTGAGGATGCTCAACTTAGTCTTTCAGCTAACGAAGGATCAATTTGTTCAGCTCAACAAACTAATCAAAAACATCCAATTATGTTTTAATAAAAAATGAAATTCGAAACTTTTAATCAAGTTTAATCAATGTTTTGCAAAAGAGACAAATGGGATCTAGATCTCTTCACGGATAGATTTCATAAGCTAGTCAAACTCAGCAAGAAGACCAGAGAGGCCAGGGTGATCTAAGGCTCTAAGGCTTCAGATCTCTGAGCTACTATGAAGACCAAGCAAAAATCAATCCAACAGGCAAAACTTCGTAGAAAATCACTTCAAACGAGAATGCCAATGAAAACTAACTCACAAGGAACTTTTATCAAGACAAGTGCAGGTCTGGGCATATACTAATAGCTATGGACAAAAACTAAACCTAACTGGGTAGATGGATCTTAGGTTTTTCAAACTTTTGACAAGGTCCGCAGGCCCCCAGTAGAACCAGGTACGGTGTCGCTCTGTGTTACACTGTAACAGTGCGGACAAGTCCGCACTGTAACTAACTCAGAAGGTGCGGTCCTCTTCCAAAATTTCAAAAAATAAAAATCCAACCAGGATCTAACAAGTACCCAAACTCACACACATCAAGGCAAAATCAGAAACCAAAACTTAAGTTTCTCAAGTCAAAGCAAAGACAAATCAAAAACCAAACCAAACCATTCCCTAGTGGAGTCGCCAATTTGTTGGCCGGATAAATCGTTCTTGCGGACAAGACCGATCTCCCTAGTATCGAATGATATCTAGCAACAAAGAGCACAAGCAAATCTACTTTTCTCTAAACATGTTTCAATTCATAATTGAATACTAAGAGATGTAACTGACCCTACCTCGGTCCAACGCTTGTTTGTGGCAGTTTTATCCCAACAGCTTCAAGCAGTTACCTTTTAATAACCTGCATACACAAACAAACACACATCAAAGCATACCTGCGTATAATAAAACATGTTCATTATGAAGATCAAGGAGCTCATAAAATAAACGATTAGAGACAGTTCATTGAGAAAAACAAACTTGATTCTATTAACTTTATGAATAAAAGAACCTTACAACCTTTGCCTTGATGTTGCACAAGTTCTTTCTATGGTCCAGCAGGGGTTTCCTCTACTTTGACAAGCCTCACTCACTTCCCAAATGACATGAAAGGTATGTGATCTCTCCTCTCAAAAGCTCAAAAAGGAAGTCTAATTTCCAACAGCATTTACCCTCAAGAATATTCAGCTTTCAACCTCTCCTACAACCAGCCCAATGCATGAATTTATATTGCAAATGGAGGAAGTTGCAGGTCCACCATTGAAAGGATAAGTTCCTCCTTCAATGGGAACCTCATATCACGGAGTTAGCTCCCTTAGTTATGGAATGGATGAACCAAGGTGAAGCGGACTTGCCAGTGCAATATTCCTTCTAGAAGTGTCTAGAAGTGACCCAAGATGAGTTTTTAAGAATGAACTCACACCTTTTTAACTTTTACAGGGGTTCGCACCCATTACTCAATAGACAAAGCAGTCAGGTTCGCAAGAAACATGACCATTGGGTGCGGCACCGTAGGCAATGCTAGGAGAAAGTGCGAAACCAGGATTTGAGATATTTTGAAGGTCTTTCTCCCATTTGAAAGGCTTGACATGAAGAGCTGAGGCTTAAGACTTGCAAAGGAGGTATGTATGAGTGTTGACGGACTCACACAAACTGTAGAAAGTCATGGTGACAATTTTTTGTGTAACAACAATTAAAACTAAGGAATTTTCCAGTATTAAAATAATAGATTTAAGAAATTAACCAAAGCTCCATTATTCACTTTCTATTCCACATAGTGTTGAATAAGTCAATGGATCTATTCTTTCCTTGCCCATTTGGTTTTACATTTAATAAATATGCATTAGGAAAGTAATTCAAACCTCATCTTAAGCTCATTTGTTTCATTTTCTTTGATTTATGTTTCAAGCAAAAATGCATCATGTTATTCATGGTTCAAAAGGTCATTCTTATGGTTCATGGTTCAAATTTTGTGATTAAAGACCTCCAATCTATTAAACTATGAATCCCTAGACAATCACAAAATTTGAGACCAAATTTATCTGACTTGTATACCTTTCTATTTATGAAGTGTTATCATGATCCATTGATGAGTTGTCAATGAGAACTATAAACAAAAGTGGTCAAATTCATGTATTATAATTCATACCATGAGATCAATATAATGTGAAGTATAATATGCCTTTAAACCATTTCCATCAATACTTGTCTTGTCTTGTTTATCCTTTAATTCATAACATGGTATCAAAGGCATGGTAAAGAGAGGCTAATATTATCAGATCCACCTTGAGTCTTAAGGGGCTTGGTAATTCCTTCATGGTAGAAATCCCTAGAAGGTGAGATGCATGGAAAATTTTAGGGGTTAATATTCACAAGTGGACTAATTTTCCATGCTTTTTTCAAAAAGAGATTCACCAATTTCCATTTTTCTAAAAATGATTCACAAAATGTTATAGTATAAAATTATTTTACATTAAAACTCCCCAAAATTTAATAGAGAATATAAAATCATTATAAATTTGAATATTTTTACAAAAATATCACCAAATATTTTACTATTTACATATAGAAACTAGTAAGATTTTCTAAGGTCTCTAAACTTTAAGATACATTTTCATTCTTAAAAATTTTCCTTAGTGAGGTGTGACTAGAGATCCCTCATTGGTTCATGATGAAAATATTTTTCCCAAGCAAGAGGAATCCAAAATTAGATAAAGAAGTGACCTTGCAAACAAGGTCACAAGTGTCTTGATTCCTTATTGATATAATTAGGAATTACTTTTTAGTGTATCTCGGAAAATATTTCTTTATACCTTACATATAAAAGAGAGAATGGAATGACATATATGTAAAAATATTTCTTTTGGATCTCGTTGATTTAATTGGTCATGAAGTAAAAATTTGATCTATTTTTTTTTTCATTTCCAAATCTGTTAAATGATCTATTTTCAAAATCTCCATGACAAAATATAGAAATAACTACAAATTGCTTGTAATATGAAGAATAGTTAGTTATAAATCCTTCACTTGTTACTTATCGACTTTTATGAAATTTTTTGGAACATTGGGGTTGTTATTTAGAGTCCAAATGATAATACAAGGCCGTGAAAAATGGTGAAGCCCTAAATTGCATACTTCAACATGTGATATATATCCATACAAGCATGGATCACTTGGTGAAATCATAATTGTTTAGATAGTAGGTACAAATACTTCATGTCATAACATTCAGATCAGGTCAATTTTATGATTCAAACTATAGATTTTTACATCACATTTGAAGCTTAGGATTTTTATCCATCAAATCCATCTCTTCTTGCAAGAATTTGATTGAGATCAACTCCAAAACTATTCTAATTAGTTATGATCAGTGATTTCCTCAATAATTGAATCATTAAACCCTCCATGTGACCATCTTCAAGGTGGATTCATTAAGAAATTTTGGTTAAGTAGAAATAAAAGGAAAAAGAGACAGTAAAAGGGAATTGATCTCATAATTTTCAATGGTAAAATTATGTAGAAAGGATAACATCTCTCTTTAGACTTGAAATCAGATTCCTACCAAGTTTTTGTGGCATGTCTAATAACCCTAGGATTGGAGCTAACGCATAACATGAAATGACTAAATTCAAGAACGAATTATAGTTTTATATTTGGTATGCATGCCACTAAATTCTTCTCACATAGATGTCTTCTTGAAGAAAATTGAGTGTGCTCTTTTTTTACTATCAATGCATCAACACCAACTCTTTCTCAAATGATTACATGATCCCATTTTTTACATTCAAGAGTAAACACATACAATCAATGCTTCATCATGTTAATTTATTTTTGGTGATTACAATATGCCTCATTCAATCAATTCTCAAGTCACAACTCAATCAATTCCCAAGTCACAACTAACTTGTAGATCACGCCCATGAAGCACTAACAATATCTTCAACCACTGCAATCAAGTGTGCTACAATATCCACAAAAAGGAAACCAATGATTGATACTTTCTAATAATGTTGTCCTCCAACTTGTAGTTCCTTTTTATTTTACACAAAAATCTATAATGAATTACAAAAAAATCCCACATGCACATACCATCTGCAAAATCACCTCATCCACCATAAAAATTGTTTAAGGAGCAATGTGCATTGAGAAAGGTAAGACTTTTACTTTTATAATAGATGGATTTTATTATAAATATACAAAGTAATACATCCTCCTTTATTTATCTTGAAATTGGAACATTTTGTATAGAAATAAAAGATATAACAACAATTTAAGGGTTTAAAGTGAGGAATTTTGTGAAAGAAGGGAAGAAGGCTTGATATGAAATTATTATGTAACAAAGGTTTAAATTCACCACTCACCCTTCAAAATGACATTGTGAAAGAATCATCTGCCACATGTTGTGCTCTCAAGTGCTAAGGGAGCATCACATATTGAATAAAATGACTAATTTTTTGTTGGTAGTTTTGTCCTAGATCCACCCAAAATTGAATAAAGGGATCCAATGACATTTGTATGTATTTGTTGTTTTGTATCATTTCATGAATGCTTACGTTCTTCTAAGTCTAGTTTTTCTAACACTCAAATGCTACTAAAGAAACACACAAAATTAAATGTTGTTGAAGGATAATGGTGGATTACAACAATTTAGTGTATTGAAGTCCTCTCAAACTTACCTTTTTTGTAAATTGGTAAAATGCTATCTTTCATTTAAAATATTTGACACTAAGTGGAAAATTATAAATATATCAAGAACAATATTTCTTTGATTTATGAGTTGAAATGTGAAAATTGATGAATAATAAATAATTTATTCTAAATCATTGAATTGTAAAAAGGATGTGGTTGCAAACCCTTTCAATGTTAAGTTTGAAAATTATTATCAAGACCTACCTAAATTTTGAATAACAATGTCAAGCAAGTCATCAAAGCTAAGCTCGAAGTAGTTGGAATCAATGGTGGAAAGTGAGGAGTTTTAACCCTAAGGGTTAGCTCAATTGCCCAAGTTCCCATCGTTAAAGCACATCACTATTAAGAGGCCAACTGGTTCAATTCTCCTTGATTCTCTTAGGGTTAGGCTCCATTAATGAGATTATGGGAAGTGATCCCTTTTAGTGGATAAGCCTAGAACAATATTTTCGTGGATGTAGTAGTCATCGATCTCCAAAGTTTGTGAACCACATCTATAAAAAAAGTCATCAAAGTCAACTATTATAATCACACTTTAGGGTGCATGATTAGTAGTATAACAACCTAAAGTTACATAAGTCCAAGTGAGCATTATATAAAGGAATCATATAAACAAGTCAATGAGTACAAGTGAGTGTGAAAAGTGAAAAATAAAAAATGGGTAAAGCAAGAAGGCATTTACAAAACAACTGCCAAGAAATCAAGGAATTCTATGAATAAAACCATAAATTATAGAGTCAAATTGATATGAAAGATAAAATTGATTGAGGTTTTGGAAATTAATTGATAGACAAAACATGGTTGGTATCATAGTTGATACAATACATTCAACAAATGATCTAATCCAAAAGGTTCTTGAAAGTTATGACATAGATGATCTAATAGAACATTTTGATGAAATATTTAATATAGAGGATCTTATCCTAAAGATTGATGCAACATGTGGTATAGAGGAGCTTATTCAAAAGGTGAATGTGACTTGTGACACACAATATGTAATGTAAATCATTGATGCTAACTGTGATATAGAATACTAGATGGTTGATACAAAGGACACAAACGATGTGGTTGAGATAGAATTTTATAGTCAATTGATGGAGGAAATGTTTATCGAACATGAGCGACAAGAAGAAGCACATAATGATAATAGTTGATGGGCCTCTAAATTAGACATAAATTAAGGCACATGCCTCTAAATTAAACATAAATTAAAGCCTATGACCATCCTTCAGCACATTAAACCTCTATTTTTGCATTAGATAATGTATTTTTAACTTTAATATATTCATTAGGAAGGTTTATGAATAATTACATATTTGTGCCTAATATTTTTATTTTTGTGAAATATTATGAGAATATTGGGTAGATTATGAAGATGTGGAGGAGGAGATAGCTTAGGGACTTTCTTCCTACTACAGGAAAATCAATATTAAATAATAAATCAACAAGATATTATGGAATTATGGCACAAATTGTGGAACTCTAATGATTGAGAAAATCTAGGAATGTGTTCCTAGTATTGGGAACCAGATCCACCAATCAAGGAATTTTGGCAGGGAAAACTTCCTCCTTCCATGGGGAATGATTCCTAATCATTTTGTATAAGTACCAAGTCGAATTTTCCTCTAGGGATAGATTTTCATTAGTCTTCTTGTGGAGGGAACTCGTATTTTTGCAGCTACATTCTATTTTCTTGCAGGGATGTAATTGTATTGATGAAAATAATGAATATTGGTGTCATGTTCAACTTCTAAACCTTGTTCTCCTCCATAGGTATCTGATTTTCCTTGGTCTTGGCCATCCCAGGAGCCTCAAACCCATTTTGTATCATTTTCTTTTCTTCTTGTCACTTCGTATTCACATGCATCTCTTGTTTTATTTTCTTTCTATTTATGCATTTAGTATTAATGATTTCTTGTTGTAGGATTGGGTTAAATGGTTGATGTATGTTATCTTGCAATATCACAAGCATAATTTCATCCTTGTAAATTCTTTGGAAGGACATAGTAATCATTGAGCTACTTGGATTAGCTTTCTTATTCCCAAATCTAGATTTCTCGAACTCCTTTGTGGCAAAGAAAAATAATTTTATGTTATTTTTTAGAGCATTCTAACGAGCTTCAATAAAGTTGATTCCACTTGCATTAGATCAAAAAAACATTCTAGTTAATAAAAAAAATTATCCCATTGCATTTTCACTTGATTAGGTTAGGCATTTGATAGATTTACTAGCTCACTAGTTCTCGAAATTCTAGATTTTAGACTAGTACGTTTCTGCTATTTTTAGAGAATTCTAATGAGTTTCAATCAAGTTGATTCCACTTGAATTAGATCACAAAAAAATTCTAGTTATTAAAAAAATTTACCCCATTGAATTTTCACTTGATTAGGTTAGGCATTTGATAGTTTTACTAGCTCACTAGTTCTTGAATTTCTGATTTTTTTTTAGTAATTTAATAAATCTTTCCCATGTATAAATGAATCTAAGGATAGATGCAGACAATAATGTGTGTTGTAAGAGCTTATACATTTCATGGAGACCTCATATTGTTCGCCTCATCCACCCATGTCGCCAAAATTCACTAAAATCTCAATCTCAATTCTTGTTTTATGAGCAAAAATTCGCATTTCCATTGAGCAAATCTACCCATCTTGAAGCCCTTGCTTGAGTTTTGGGTAGTGTCCACCACCTCCATGCCTTATTATTCCAGTATCCACCCTTCCCAAACTCCATTCCTCCTATAGGAACTAGTAATCCCTATAAACATCATGTAGGAAAACCTGTAGTGGCCTATTTTGAGCCCGAATTGAAAAGAATCATCACTAGAAGACAAGATTAGGCCCCTACTTTCCCTCCAAGCCATCCGAACGATTGTACTTCTTTTCGTCCACACATCTCCCCCGCAAAAGCAAAAGGAAAGATTAGCATTTACATTTATAAAGCAAAAAGATAAAAAAAGAGTTTTGTTTATATTTGCACATGCACAAAGAAGTTAGTACGCTCTAGATCACATTTCATGCTCATTTACTTTAAATCGTCACATGTGATAAATAGGGTTAAGATAGGTTGCTTTTACATTTAGTTCATGATCTTTATGCAATTAGAATATGTTTCTTCCCTTGCACTTTATTTCTTGCAATAGGTTAAGGTTTCCATTTCGAGCATTTCATTTTTTGCAATTAGTTTAGGATTTGATTTTAGTACATGCACTCAATTACCTCATGATAGAAAAGGAAGGACACATTGTATGCTGCACATACAGCGCTGATATTTCTTAAGTTTGTACGAACCCGGGGTTGATAATTAAAATTCGGTAGCCTTGGGAGTTGCATCATTCTTGTTGCAATACTAAGGCTCATCAATAGTAGCAACAGAAAGACTAAATTCCAAGAAACAAAATAAAAACAGCAAGAATTACAAAGTGATCATTCCATTATGATTGTCAAATCTTGGGAAGAATTTTCATTCAGAAAAAGTTGATGTGACTCAAGATATGACAAAGACAATGATTTTCATATTTCATATAACTCCAAACCAATTTTGTTTATGAGTGTAGGATTTCTTGAAGAAGTTAATGTTATTGGAAATAAGTGTTGACAATGTCATAGAATAAACCATATGGAGATATAATGTTTTAGTATCCATCCTTTTTTTCATTTTGGGAAGACAAATCACTGTCCTCTTTTAGAAGTGTTAAATGGCGAAGACGGATAAGAAAAAAATCATTATGAATCAATCAACTCTTGGAAGTGGAATCAACAAGTAGTTAATTTTCATAAGTATTATCATCTAGTCAAAAAAATGGTAAGGACATAGACAAAAGGAGAAATGACGAAAGAAAAAATATTTTAAAAAAATATTCCAAATGATTTTGGGCATGATCTAGGTCTAATTCAATATGTTCTATAAAATTAAAACATGAATCAAAGATGTTATTCTCCAAACCTTAAAGGGGTAACACATTGATGAATCTAGATACTCTCTTACACCATTATAGGGAATTACAATGATGTAAATCTCTTGCACCTTAAGGAGTCTAGCGAAAATAGTTAGTGGTAAATTAAAAATTGCCAATATCAATGGAAGATGGTTAGCGGTAAATACAAAAACCACTAGTATCAATGGAGAAAGGTTAATATTCAACTGAAACCACCAAATCAAATGAATATGGTTAGTGGTCAACCACAAATCACCAAATTAATAAAGAGAATTTGGTTAGTGATCAACCAAGAAAACCACAACATAAAGAATCCAAAGCTTAAGCTTGGATCCTTTTAACAAAATTCTCACCTTAGACTTTACAAGGAGGAAATATTGTATGTCAATGATGATAGTTATGCTTCAAGATTTAAAGTCTTATTACTCACAAAAATTATTCAGCATTTGGGTCTAGAATAGCAACTCAAATAGGCCAAATTAACTACTAGGATTCTAATAAGAAGAATGAGAATGTTGATACATAGTAGTTGTTCACTTCTAGAAGAATTATTCAACATACAAATATCGACATAATTTTGGGCATATTTTTTTCAAAGATTAATTCAATAGTTTTGGATTGAAGGTGATACAAGTTATACTTAATGTTATGATTATACAAATTCTTGAATGAGGGGAAAGCATTAGAATCTAAGTCCCTATACAACCACAAAGTCTGAGACCACATTTTTATGTATTGGAAACCATATCTATGATGAGGTGTTGTCATGATCCATTGATGTTTTATTATTAATATCTAGATATAGAAGTGATCAAGTTCATGTATTATAAATTGATATCATGAGATCAATGAAACAGTGTAGAAGAAGATGCCTTAAAGCCTTTTCCACCATTTATTATTGTGTTCGCTTGCCCTCTAATTCTTAACACAAACTACAACTCAAAATATTTTATTTTTGTTTAAATAAATTGCAAAGGAAACATTGTGCACCATTATTCCATCACAATAAACCCCTTAAAAGATTCATAGATTGAGTTGTTCTCATGTGACATGCAATAATAATAGCTTTAGGAGATTTAAGGATACTCATCTATGGCCCAAGAACTAGCTCAAAAGCCTTGAGTAGCATACGTAGGAGCTCCTACACATTGGGTCTCAACATTGGGACTTAGTGAGAGAGGGGAACTGCTTAGGAGACAAAATATCACCACTACATTATTCTTGCTACATGTCTCATTTGGGTCGGCCCTTGAGCTTTGCACTTGAACATTGTTGTAAGTTCATTAGAAACCTAAACTATTATTCACCCTGAACTGATTTCATGATGATTGGAGATCTCGCAGGACCTTATATATCACATCCTCCCACCATACATCCTTTGACATGTAGTTTTTTATAATCTCATTTTAAAAAGTTATCCATGAACCTATTCCACATTTTAAAAAGTTATCCATGAGCCTCATTCCATTGATCTTTTACTAGTCATTTATGGCCTGTTAAAAAAGAAAAAGGAATTGTTATTTTTTAACAACATAACCTTGCACTCTTCATAATTACATGGTTTTTCGTAAAGTTCCAATAAAGAATCCTTGGAACTCATAAGCTTATGTAGCATCCTTATCTACTACATTGTAAGTCTTGTCTTCTAGTTATTGCTAAAAGCTTCCATTTCTCCTATAAATTAGGTTTATGTACAACATTTTTCCTCAAGAAATAAAGTAGTTTATTAATTCTTCAATTTGGTTTGATCTCTTTGTAGAAGGCTATTACATCTTTCAGTTTGATTGTGGGTATTTTTTCACTCTTACATGGTATCAGAGCTTGATTGCAAGCTCCTCCTAGTTTTCTTTAGAGATCTATAGTAATATGATATAGGTTGGAGGATGAGTTTTTTCTATTGTTTCTCTATGATTACGTTCAAGTTTGAAGAATCCCATTACTTCTTGTAAGATTTTGGGACCAATTTGTTGGTTGTGTAGTATATCTATTTGGTGTAAATTGTTCAATGTGACCACAATCTATCTTGTGTGAGAAGCCTTGACTGCATAACGAAACCATGGCATACAAATCTCTTGTTTCAATAGTGATGGTGAGCCTAGTGGAAGATATATGGTTAATACCTATCATGATATCAGACTCATGATGGATATTGGATGATTCTTTTTTTAACGGGCATCAGAAGACATGGTAATTATGTAGAGTTGACCCTATTGTTTGGTGCATATTTCTCACTGAAGTCAAAGAGTATGTTCATGTAATCTTGGTGTCTAATAGGGTCAACATTGCAACATCCACTTTGGTTGAGTCTGTTTCGAATTCTTGGCATCAAAGGCACCAAGGGCCATGTTTTGATTCTTCAAATTGGCATTCAATAATGTGGTGTTCTTGGTCCTATGGAAGGAATTGGGGATAGACCCATATACCAGATCTACATCATCTGACGAAATTTGGTTGCTTTTGAGGTACCAAATTTTATAATGTACTTGAAGTAATACTAGCATAGATCCATCTCAAGTATGGATCTAACATGAGCCGAGAGGGATCAAAAGTCTTCACGTGTAAACTTCTTTAGAGTGCAAAATACAATGTGTTATTTTTCATTGTTTAAATTGTATTTTTGAATGCTAAATAAAGTATATCCAAATAAGCGGTTTAACCATAAAAACTCAATTTTTTGATGATATATACATACTTTTTTTAAATGATATATGTCAATAGTAATTCTTATTAAAATAGTTCTTAATAACCCACATTGAATATTTTTTAATATACAACATTAAAATGTTTTATTTTAACGAAAAAAATTATATATAGATATATATGAAGTTGATGTCGACATAAATTAGTTAACATAGATATTCAAATAGTTTATTTAAATATTTTGTTGAAATGTTTTTTTGAAACATATATGATGTAAACATCTTACTCATTCATTTTTTTTTATTATAGCCGACATTATTTTTCTATTTAGAACATAATTTTTATTTTTTATTAGCATTTTAAAGGGGGACAAATGGATGGACAAACTTACACATCCCCTCATACTGGATTGTAGAATGAGCCTCTCGGATTGATCAATCTAGATTAAAGAATTTTTCAGACCACATTGTGAGAATGTTGGCCACATATCTCGATGGGAATCAACATGCAATCATGGGACTAACCGGCCCCACACTATTGAAAACCTTTGCGAATGATGGCCTCATCAAAGCCATATCTCACAATCTCAAGGACATTGTGTCTTTCTTAATCGAATGCAAGGTTTAGTATTTATGAGGAATGAATGGAAAAGATTCCCCCCCCTTCCAAAAATGAGTTATATTTTTCAAAAATATCCACCCTCAGAGATAAGGTTAACAAACACTCTAGATTTAGGTGCTAGCTAGTCCTTCAACCCAATCTCGAAGGAATGGTGGTTGTTGTTCTGGAGCTTGAGCCTTGGGATATACCTCAATTGAATTATTGTTTAGGGTTTGGTTATGAATCCAATTTATTTTTTAGAGTTTTATGATGGATCTGTTTGTTGGTATTTTTTGTGTTTATACCAACATTTAAGTGGATGCCTTATTTTCTTCTAGCATTTTGGATATTCTGATCTCAAAAACATAAAAAAAAAAAAAATAATGTACATTTTAAATAATGCTTTCTGTGAGTTGAAGATATTTTAAGTTGGGGGAGAAATATTAGGGAAAAATTTATTGGAAAAATATTATGTTTACAGGGGTAAAATAGATTTGTTTTTGGAGCTAAATATTTGGGCAGAAATGTTTTAGCAATTTTTTTTCTCTAGGTAGAGTATTGAATTGTAGTTGTAAAAAAGGGGGTTTTTATATTATGGCAGAGTTAAGGACGATACAATTGCATACTCTATATAATTATCATACACTAGAAAGGAAAATGAAACATTTATTACAATCCAAGGGACTGTGGCAAATTTTAAGTGAAAACCAACTAGCTTTTACACAATAAGTTGAAAGGTTTTTCTATAGGAATAAACAAGATGAAGCCATGGGGTTGATTGAGATGTATGTTTTAGAAAACCTACTATTTAAGCTTGAAGAATGTACCGCTCCAAAACAAAGTTGGGATTAGTTGGCATATGTATTTGGAAATCTCAATGAATTGCATGTATTAGAATTGGAAACTAGATTATCAACCTTGGCACCTGATGAGTGTGCCTCTATTAAGGAGTATCTTGCTCAATTTTGGTAATTGTTATCTTAATTAAAATCATGATGCAAGGATAAAAAAAGAATCAAAATGTATTTTTTTAATATTGTCAAAAATAAAGGGTCTTTTTTAGGTTTTCCCATCTACCTTCTATCCAAAAAGTGATGCCCTTGGTGACTCATTCAAAATGCCTATCATTGAGACATGAGAATAGTCTAATCTCAAGTAGCTAGATGTTCTCTCTAACTATTCAAATCAAGATTTGGCTATTCATAACTCCAAAGTTCAGGATAAATCCTGGTCTAAACAAAAGAAAATTTCTACTAAAGTTGGTCAATCTCCCTCCAAGCCTAAAAAAGTACTATGTATCCACCTCCAACTTTCAAGGACAATGGATCCTCCTCCAAAATAAATAATAAACAACAAAAGAAGAAGACAAAAATAAATGAAGCATGTATCTTTTATGGAAATTGTTGGGAAAAGTTGCAAGTCTTATATGATTACATGAAGAAGAAGAATATCTCAACAAGAAAAGGACATGCTTTAATGGCCCAAGTTCTAAGTATATTTATAAATCATGTGATACTTGATTCAGGGCATCACATCATATGACTTGTTTTCAATATTTTCTTCCTTGTACATCCCATAGTAACGTTTCAAAAATTATAATTGATGAATCTACTCAGCTTGAGGTTTTTGGGCCATATACTATGGAGTTGACAAATGGGTGCATTAACAATGTGCTCCTAGTCCCTAAGTCTTTTCAAATTTATTATCCATGTATCATATCTGTCATTCTAGTAATGGGAAAATAATGAAGTTTTCTCCAAATTAGGTGGTTATCAGATAACTACATCATCCATCAGTCGTTGTTACTATTGGATAGGTTAATATTGCCTCCAAATTATATAAGTTTGTCCACTTTAAACCTTCCTCAACTTCTTGTTTTATAAATCATTTTGATTCCATGAGTAGGTTTTCGCGTGAAAGATTTGGCCATCTAAATTATATATACTTACAGTATATGTTCGCTCAAAACAAATTCAAGGTTTTCCAAATTTTTCTTCCACTGATGGGGTGTGTGTAGGTTGCACTATTGGAAAACAACACCAAGATCCCTTCGCTAAAGGGAAATATTTAAGGGCAAAAACATCTCTTGAGTTGGTTCATAGTGATTTAATGACCTTTTCAACTCCTTCCCTATTAGGGGTCAAGTATCCATTAACCTTTATTGATGATTTCTCACAACACTTTTGGGTGTAAGTTCTCAAGTATAAGAGTAGGGTATTTGCAACCTTCAAGACCTTTAAAGCCTTTGTTGAGAAAATATCATCATGCTCCATCAAGAAGCTACCCACTAATAATTGGGGATGCGCAGGTTGGGACCTGTCAATGTTCGGTGAAGTATAGGGTCTATAAATGTACCAACATTTAATTTGTCAATCCAGAGAGTTCATGAACTTTGAGGCGCAACACCGGAAATCCTAGAGAGAGTCCCTGGTAACCTGCAAAACAAATTCTAGTCTATCTTGCGATTAATCTCAAAAATAAATGTAATCCTGCACTAGTGTGAGAAACACCAATCCAAACAATTAAAAGCATGCGAGAAAGTAAAAGAAGTCAGTGCAAAATGAAATTCTAATTGCAAGTAAACAAAAGGGAAATCAAAACTGGAAATCAAGCGATGCCGACACAATAATGAAAACACTATAAATGTTGGAATAAATTCAAAAGATATTCAAACTATTATGCTTGCACTAATTTTTCCTGTACTAATTCTGCTTGCACTATTGTATATTGTAACATGCATGCACTAATTATGTGTAAGAACAAACCATAAGTTAAAGGAAACCATAATATTAATTAAGAATTTATCAATTCAAACATGTAGTTTACGTATTTATAAATATCGCCTCAAAAAATGTAAAAATCGCAGCTTTAAATGTAAATTAATAGATCTGCATTAATTTGCAGAATTAGAGTTAGAGCTCATAATGGTAGAGCCGATCTTATGGATTCAGACAATCTGGAGGGTGCATTCATTGTGTAAAATATTTCAGGTGCAAGTATAATTAATAATGCAGCAAATGAAATAGAAACAAATTGCAGCAACTCAAATTAACCTTAAAACTTGGAATAATGGATTGCAACAAATTGACTTAATTTTTGGGAATAAAACATCTACAGCAAGTTAGATAACATCAATCGAATGCAGAAAGAAATTGTAAAAGAAATCAAATTCACACAACAAACAAACAAGAATTGAAATGCTATTTAAAAGATGAGAGCGGTGTTAAGCTTGTCTGGCGACCAACCCAGCTAACTCGCACCCTATTTGAGTGCCTAGTTCACACAGAAATCAAAATCATTAGATGCAATAAATAAGTAGATGGAACATGGATAAAAATTGCCTCAATTAATTATTGAAAACAGTCCTTTACATAATGAAGACATCGGCTAATCCTAGCAAGTAGGAGGAGCAATCCACAAATTATGAACTGCATGAGGCTACACTGGGACAACTCCTCTACCCTTTTGCACCTTCTTTTGATGTGCACTAACCCCTAGCTATGCGTACTTCTGCCCTCTGCTTAATTGATTGAATAATTGATTAGCTAGGCTTGGAGCCATAACTCTTCTTTTATAATCTTTTTACATTCCAAACTTGGCATAAAACAAGCCAATCCTTTGAAAACATCATGGGGATTGAATCCCAACTAATTATCATTAACAGAATATTAGTACAACCGTTTCCCTACTGAAATAAAGGAGATTTACCACGAATTTCCCAAATCTGGGAATTTTCTAGAACTCTGGAAAAGTTGGTATTATGAATTTTGGAAAACGACTTAAGGCTTACTCAATTTCCTATGCTTGGAGAAAAACCCATGTTTCAAAATTATGAGATTCACTATGATTGACGCAGAAATCGACGTGTAAATAGGCAGTCTGGAAACTACTACAAATTCGGGGTTGTAGCATTAATTTTCTCTAAATATAAATCTGTATGACTTGGGTGTGTCTTGGCTTATGTGGAAGTGTTCAAATGAAATTTTGATCATAAACCTCTTTCAGATTCTCCCATAAATGTGTCAATGTATGAAAGCCCCAAATTGGTGGAGGCACGCTGTAAATCTTGCACTGGTGTAGACACGTTGTAAGAACTGAATTGGTGCAGGAATCTGTTGCACAGTGCAAGCAAGTAAGTGTAGGTTCAAAACATGATCAAATCAACTTTAACCTACAACATACAAACCTTTATTAAACTTCCATTAATGGTATTTTAATCTCGTTAAAACAAAAAGAAGTAACAAATACTTGCAACAATAATGATTTAATGAAACAGTAGCATGAGAGGGTTTGAGTGAAAAATGAGACAAAACTGAGGCCCAACATCCCCCCATGCTAACCATCTTACATGTCCTCATGCAAGAAAATCCAGTACTATTACTTCTTTGCAAAAAACAAAATTAGAAACATGTATTAACATTCATAATGATGTTCCTGCAATTCTGCATGATTACATTTCTTGCACTTGATAAAGCTTGCTCTAAAAAACAAAGTGTCTGCTAGACTCTTTATTTACTTAAATTAATTTCAAAAAAGCCTAAAACGAAAACTACCATGGAAAACTAAATTCCAAGGATGGTGTTATTATTTAAGAAAGATAGAAAACTTTTAAAATTTTCAAAAATAATATCTCGGAGGCATCCGTGATCAAAAGTTTCACTTTAAAATCCTCATTATAAGCATGAGTGACATGATTTAATAGATATAGTGTTATAGGTAGACATAGTAATATCTTCCCATAATGATTATTTTACCATTATCCATGTATAGCTAAAGCTTCTCTTGTCTCGGCACAATGAATTACCTACACTAAGGGTCCACACGTCCATAAAAATCATTCCAAAAAGATAGAACTCTAGGGTATAACAACAAAAGGATTTTAAAGCCATTCTCAAAGAGATTGATAGTGAGTTCACGGAAAGCAAAATCAACCAAGTAAATTATAGTGTAGAGTCAACTTTAATACCACAGGCATGGCCCTGCTGCCAGCAGGCGTCTATAGCCTCGATAGGGGTACCTTTTAACCTTATGAAATGATTTTGTCCCACCTATTAGATATAGATTCAGAGTCATTTAAGAATATTTTAATTTTTTCTCTTTTTTAGAATTTAATTGAAGGTCGTTGTCTTGGCTTGGTAACTAGATATTCACAGTTCCATTCACAAGAACTAACAAGAATGAACAAGCCAGCTCGCGATGAGACCTCTTGTCTTCCAGTTTTTCAACTAAAAGCCATTACCCTGGCTTGGTGACCAGTGCAGTAATGTCATTCTCCCTAGGACCCATGATCATAGTAGGTCGGCTCGCAATGAGACCTCCTATCCCTCAATTAATTTGTTTATGTTTAAAAAAAAACTTTGATTATGATTAACCTCATATAGGTTACTTAATAGGTGGGGAAGCAAGTCTACTCCTTAAGATTGCAGGATGGTGTGAAAAAGCTTTTAATTACTACTCTTTACTGGTTGGTTATGCTACCCTATGAACTTTATTAAAAAACATCTCAGATAATGACCAAAAAGATTCCTTGAGTTTATCATACTAGGGTTCTTTATGAAAGCTTATTAGGGTTTTGGAAACGTGGTCCACCATAAGAGGTTTTTCATTGATTCCTTCGAAGAGGGAATTGAAAAGATTTTCTGGATGATAGTTTGTTAGAATAAGAGAAAAGTATTACATGTAACTTATAATAATACATATTGATCCACAATCAAAGTCACTTTAAAATATGAAGCATTAAGTGTAAAGTACTTTTGACAAGTTTTACCATGATAATGCGTAATAATAAAAATTTCAAAAGATGTGCTTTTATGGAATCACAAGTTCAAGAGTGTTTTTATTCATCTTTATTCATTATTCTCCTATTATCCTACCCTATTTTTAAAGAAAGAAATATCACCTTTAAGTGTACACGTACTTCCAATGAAGCCATGTGTGTAACAAAATGCTAATTATACTCACACTTAGTTTTAAAGAATAAACTTCAATACATACCAAAGCGTGAGAAACTAGTTTCTTTAATTGACATGGTACCAAGAGTTTTTGAATGATGAAGAAATAAGATGGGTTGATGGCTACTCGAAACCAGGATTCAATGGAATCCACGTATTTATGATTCTCCAACTGATGCAAATCTTCCACAATTTGATAGTCATTCTCTTGTAAGCACAAAAAATCTGGTGAAAGACAAAAGATAAATCCCTCAAGTTCAAGCTCAAAGATTTGATATTCAGATTCACAAGAAAGGTTGAGAGACATTATAGGGCTTTGAGTTTCAACAACATTTTCAGAACAAGTTCCAATGAAAGATTGATCCTCAGGTGGTCTTTGAATTATATCTTCAAGGGGTAAATGTTCTACAATAATGGGGAAAGTTTCCAAATTCATTCCCTTTCCCAATATGGAAGGTGTAACATCTCGTTCAATATGGGAATCAGTAGAAAGAATAGGAGGTTCAAACTGTTGTGCAACTTGATGGTTTGGATTAGGGTTTGGATTGGGATTACGGTTAGGGTATGGATGGGAGCATGGACTAGGGTTAGGGTATGGATGAGGGTATGGATTAAGGTTAGGATATGGATGAGGGTATGGACTAGGGTCAAGATAAGGTTGCACATGCAGTTGGGAACATGGAGGAGGATAACATAATGGTGTATTGGAAAGAAATTGTGATTGTTGTTGGTGCTCATATGATTGAATT
>APFE030972205.1:0-17853 GCA_000404065.3 Pinus taeda
ATGCATCATACAGGTTGTCTCCAATCCAAACCATACATTGGACCTTGCATTTTCCCTTGAAATTGGATCAGAGGAGCTCGAACACCTATTGATTATGGTGGGAACTTTGGCAAACTCATATCGGTATTGACAATTGCTTTCCAATTCACTTTTGATAACCATTTACGGAAGAATCTTGCATCCATGGCTCGTCAATATGTGTGTGGTGTTGTAGCATCTATGTAGAGGGTTACCATGGCCCTAGCCCCTTCTCAATTGGGTTTCCATCTTCAGCCAAGGCTACCTCCTAGCACCCTAGAAGCACTTACCCTTGCACGTTGGGCTTGTCTGAGTTGCAAGTAAAGTAAAATCCTGACATGTACGATGACTTTTCTTCAACACTTATCGATATTTCTCATTAGCAAGATATCATTTTGTTAGATTCCATTTGTGGGTAAAGCTTCTTAAACATAATTATGAGGTCAATGAATCTCTTCTCAAAATAGTTTGGCACCACTCTGATTCCATCATGTGTTTCTCCTTGAAATCAAAAGTGCTTGAATGGCTTTTCCATTTCAAACCATTAATAAAATTTTCACAACTATTTTTACTTTCCAGCCAATTCATCAATAATTTTGAATCAATCCAAGTCCCTCTATTTCCACTATTGAGAACTTGAATGAATTAAGATGTGCTTTTCCTTATGTATGTGTGATTCATTTTACCTTTTTGCATGTTCACTAAATATCTAATGTTCACTGCAAACATTTTCAAAATTAATGTACGACCGTAGAAATATATAGTACTCTTGTGATGCATTTAATTTTTGCCCAGATTGCATTGTGTTTTTTTATTTTATTGATAGACACCATCACAATGAATAGGGACACATTGTCTTTTCTGGCCATTGTATCAATTAGGGCTTCTAGGCTTTGCAAATAATATTAGTCTTCATAATTTAAATTTATAGTGCCCTTCATACTGTAGCATTTTTTTCTTAGCATGTTCGTGTACATTGGCTACTTCTCTTCTTGTTTCTTGAAATCTAATGAACTAGAACCAAAATCTGGTGACATGCACCTTCAGATATTCATACTTTAGAGAATCTAGATTTGGTACTTTGGGTTCATAGGATTCAACATTTTTTTATCTAATTTTGAATTATCAGAAAGTGTTTCTTAAAATTTCATATAATGATCGATTCACACGACCTAGAAGAATGGTTAATGGGTGTCCATACTTTAAAAAGAATGATTATGGAAAATATCTTGAGGGGCTTGTAACTTCAACATTTTTGCTAACAAATTTCTTCTTTGTACCATTATGAGCGCATAATAGATTTATGTATCAAAAGTAGTTGTTTGGGGTTTAATCCTGTAATGTGATGGTATTACATCGTAGAGAAGGACTTGATTTATCCATTGTTTCTTGAGATTTAAAATCATTTTATGTTTTTGTTTCGCTTGTCTTAGAATGCTGAGGGAAGCTGATTCAAGACAAAATGCTAGAAATTGCTATAATAATAGTCTCATATGTTTCATGGAAAGGTACAAATTGATTTGAAATTGTTTTCCATTTCAAGCTTCCACAACGTATCATATTGAATAGTCTCAAATATTTCATGTAAGGGTCAAAAATTGTTTTGAAATTATTTTCCATTTCTAGCTTCCATATTATTGAGGTTGATTTCTAGATTAGGGGCAAAACTTGTTGTTAAATTATTTTTGTGTTTTAATCTACCATAGTGTGGCATGTTGTTGTTGTTGATTTAAAGACCAAAAGGCCTCAAGAAAATGAATCCTCCTGATAATCGTATTTCCAATGTAGCTCTTTAATAGAGAATGTTTCTTTATGCAAAAATAATGAAGAACAAAGATGGAGAGGAAATGAAGAAAAAGGGAAATAGCAACAAAAAAACAGGAAGAAAACCTTGCTTGAATATTGGAGGAGGAATTGACAATTAAGCCTGTCCATGCATGAAAAGTTGCAATTGCTTACAATGAGTAACAATATATGAAATCTCAATGTACATCTTATTCTTTGTAAGCATTTCCAAAAAGAAATAAAGTTTCCAACAAATTTTTGTTTTTCAATTTGGGTTCTTGTAGTAAAAATATATTGTCTCTATGTTAAGCTATCTAAGTGAGTTTGGTTGTGCAATAGTTTCAACTTGATGTTAATTTTTCTATATAAACTACATCAGATAGTACTTTTCTTTAAATTACCTACAACCATATATTATCCTAACACCCACAACATTGGATTCCATGTCCAGAATTCTCTTGTTAGTTAATTCGATGAAATGTTGAATCACAATGTTATCCTCAATTTGTAATATCGCTAGAGTTAAGTGAATGCACAACCAACCTTTTTATTTGAATGGGAATTCTATTTATTAATTTTTTAATTTATGGGAGTCAACTAGCCCTCAAATTGTTGGTGTATTTATGTAGAAACTTCATACCATTTCCATTAGCAACAGTCATCCACATTGGGATTTAATGCATTTTTTTATTGCTTGGTTTAATGCCATCACACTATCATTGTTTCATCCACTCATGGTATGATGGTTATGGTATTGGGTGAACATCTGTAAATAATGTAAATAATAATTAATGGAAAAGGAAGAGTCATCAAGAGGTGAAACCAAAGAGTCACTCCCTCATGTATATAACTATGAACAATCTAAATGAAGAAACAAATTTCATTTGAGGAGTTACCTCTTGGCCTCACGTGGTATCAGATCTAGCTCCTTTTTAGCTTCCTCTTGCTCCTGTAACTCATATTTTCCTGCCATTATTCTCTGCTTTCTGCATCGAATAGTTTGGTGTGTGAGTACACTTCTCTATGTGCTATAATGAAGTGAAGATTGGACTGTGTGATTGTGTGTTGAAAAGTATGCTACACTAGAGGATGATGACATTGTGCAATGACTTCCTCGGTGAGCATAGACTATGTGTTAGATTCCTGCATATGTTGGTATGTAATTTTTCGAATGTACATTGAAGCTTTTGGACGATCGATGAACTTTTTGGTGCATTATGGCATCTTCATTGAAATTCTTTGATGACTGTGCATTTTCCTGTTGGAAATAATACTGAGAGGGGGGGTGAATCAGTATTATCAGATCAGATAAAACTTTTCAATTTCATACTCAGATTCATATACGCTACTTCAATGAAGTGAACCAGCATATACACGCGACTGTGTCTAAAGCAAATAGCGTATACCCAGAGATCTTATAATTCAGTTAGCTTAATCTTCAGTGAATGCATCAGAACATTATTAAGCATATTAACAGTAAACAGGTGCAGTATAACAGAACAAGACATCACACAAGAGCCACACACATGAACACCATGATATAAGGTGGAAACCCAATGTGGGTGAAAACCACCTGCTGCAATTCGTTTCTTTCTTCTTTAATGAGAAACTTATTTTACAATATACTGGTGCAGTCCTTTACCAGTATGCAGGCTACAACCTGCAGAGGGCTACAACCCTCTCTCGTTTTCCAACTACTTCTGGAAGGGAGCTACAACCCCCTCAGCTCTTGTACTAGCTGATCCATTTACTAGTACGTAGGTGCTGACCCTACAATCTTCAGGGACCACGTTTCATCAATTTTCAGACTGGATCCAAGAGTACAAAAAAAACATTACTGCAATACAATCATCAACTTAAACTTGCATCATAATTCATTAAACAACCCAATACTGAATCACTGAAACCCTGTCATTAAGAACACAGAACCCAAACCAGCGACCAGAACTCTGCAACAACCACCAGAATCAGCAGCAACCTGAGATATCAAACCTTATCATGCATACGCTACTACACTGTACCGAAACCGCGTGTATACGCACTTTCTCCAAAGGTAACCCGCGTACAGATCTAGAAATGATTACTTATGCCTTCGCTGTCAGATCCGACACTTGCCAAACTTCCCGAACAGATAACCAGCAATACCAGATCCTCACACTTTGTCAGACACACCCGATTGCACATACTTTGCCTAATGATCTTCTCCTTATATAGCCTTAGGCCTTGCTCAATACCATGGTCCAAAACCATAACAAACCAATACCATCAACTTCGAAACTAGGGATCAACACGTCCGTCGAGACACCATGGTCCAAAACCATAGGCAAAACTTCCAAGGACTAACTGCCACGGACCAAAGGTACTTTTCACATGTACGCGCTTTTACTGAATCCAACATGCGTGTATACGCTTGTTCTCCTTGATGAACCTGCGTATATCTCTTTCTTGTCCTGCTGTACTGAGATCTGTCCTCTGATTAAGTTGCCATCACCTGTACCAACCTCTGAGTGAGTTGCGATCAAGGACAACACTTGAAACATAATGCCAACAATAGGGCCTAAAATTCTTAACTACTTTATATACTGCATAGGTTTGTTTATTAATAGCAAGTTAGTTCAACTTTGACCCCTTATTGTAGTGGCTACAACCACCCTCCAAAATTTTTCCTTATCTTCATTTTGGAGCCTCCCTACCAACCATCCTCGATAGCATGTCTTGCATTGTCAAGTACACAATCTTCAATGGTTTTATAGCAGAATTCTAGCTTGTGCATGATGGCTTTTTGCATCCCCCTCATAGGTAGTTTCTCCAGATTTAGTCCAGCTATAGGTTGAGAAGCTACCTCAAAAAATTGTGCAATTCTGGAGGGGAACCAACCTTCCCTCCGGAAATTGTGCAATCCTGACTAGTAGCCTGCTGGGCTCCAGAATTACGCAATTCTGTCTGTCAACCTTCCCTAGAAAAACTACGCAATTTGTCCCAACAGGACTACTCAACCCAAAAATTATGCAATTCTGGGCAACAGTCAGCTGCTTAACACAGAAATTGTGCAATCCTTCTGGGTAGCCAGCCTAGCCCCCTCCTAGAAATGCACAAATTTTCCCCTCAGTCAAATGGGATGTTGCATGTGCCAACGGGTTGATCAGTTCCACCAGGACCGAAAAAACTTGACTTGCATGCATGGGCTAGTTTTTCTTGAAAAAGCAGAAAGAAACATGCAAAAAAGAATCCCTATATTTTAGGGAGCTATTTTTAGCAGCTAGAGGTTACATGCAAAGATCATTTTAGAATATTTCCTCCAAGTGTTGCTTTTTCCTAAATTTGTGGCATGCGCATCATGAGCCTCAAACTTACTTATTTGATGCTTTAGAGATCACTTATTCACATCGATCTTGGAGCTCTAACATCCATAGCACATCTAGGAGTCTTCGACACATTCAACCCAGCTATTTATGGATAAGTCCTCTTAACTTGTCTTTGCAGCATTTCTATCACATTTTCTGTTTTGACTTTTGTGGATGTTGTTTGTTTGATTTCTGTGAAAGCTTGCTGTCCTTTGGATGCATATTAGCTTGTACAACCACCATTTAAGTTTTCATTAGCATCTCACTTTCTTGCATGCATGACGTTGGTTTGAACGAACGGTCTCTGATTCAGCGACTCGCTTCACCCACATGCATGTTGCTTCATTTTCTCAATATTTCATTCATTGTTTTCATGCATGATCATTCACGCATGCTTACACTCAGTATCGCCATGCATTCACATTCACATTTGCTTTCAGTTGCACATCAGTGGGTTTGGGCAACCTTGGCTCGGACTCTACCTCACCAAGATAGCATTGCGCAATCTTGAGAGGGAAGGCTATGCCTTCCTCTCAGAAAATGCCCATTTCTACCCAGTGACTACACTCCAATCTCGCATTGCGTAATTCAAAGTGGTACTGACTACTAGCCCATAAAATTGTGCAATGTAGTCACTAGGCTAGCAACCATTGCCATCATAAATTATGCATTACACAATTCCAACAGCCAGTAGGCCAATGTGGATTATGCATTACACAATTCTAGTAGCCACCCTACCTCCCAGCAACATGGACTACCTTTTGCGTAGTTCTAGCAGCCAATCTCTCGACCTCCCAGAACAAATTGTGGAATCCTTGCCAGTAAATCCCCAAGTATGTTGCATGTCATTCCTAATGTTTTCTTTGGTTTTAGCTGATTGGTTTCTTGCCATGCATGTCGCTACGTCTCCCAATCTAGTAGGTGTTCATTTTCCTCTCAGCAGTTCAGGATCAATGGCCTCCAAGAGACTAGGATCAAAGGACACTGATGGAAGTGCAACTGGAGCAGCAGTTGAACGAGTGTCTACAAGTTTGTTGATCTATGAAGACACCAAATTGATTGTAGACATAGAAATCAAGCTAAAATGGCAAGAGGTATATGATGCATTTTCAGGCACATTTGGGAAGATCTCGAAGACCACCAAGTCTATGTGAACATCCACAAGTCTAGCTCGTATCAAATTGCATGCAGATATCCCTTGTTCCCATGGGTAGACATGATACATTGGATCGTCTCGCACACTAATCCCGAGATGATGACATTTGAGTAGTGTCAGAGAGGTGGAGATTGCTACCTTCAAGGCACAAGATTATGAATAGATGTATCATATGTCGAAGCCAGTGATGACCATGGAGACATCCTTCAGCATACCCAACAGTAATGCCAACTCGAGAGATATATTGAAGAACTAGGTGAAGGATCCGGCCAAATTAAGGATGACAACCAACCAGGTCTACAATATGAATATACTACGAAAGGTGTATCAATACTTGGTCATCCTTTCATGTCGCTTGTATGGGCAAGAGATCATGGAAACCTTTCTGCAGAGTTAAGTGATCGCATTGGACCAACTGGTCAGAGAAGGCAAAGCATGCAACTAGTCTCACATGTTGGCTCACCAGCTAAAGGAATAGGTAACAAGAGCTCGACAACTACCCAAAGGTCAACAAGTAGAAATCTGCATGTCCGCCTACAACTTGGGTGCAATCTGTGCCCATTAGGAGTTCCCGGGCTTGACGTGGGCATGGACATCGGTGTAGACCTCTGTCAGCACTTATTGTAAGATGTTGTCCGAATGCAACTTCAGAGGAGTTATCACACAACTGTCTCATCATTTTGTCACCCCATTGTACAAGATGATATTTGAACAGGATCCACCCTACATGTCAAAGGAAGAAATGGAGGCACTGATTGATATAGAAAATTGTTATGCCTCACCGTCTGGCACCTTCATACAGATGTACAATGTGGAGAAGCCTTTGCATGTTCTACCAAATTTTTCCTTGGACAAGCTTGTCATGCAAGAAGTATCATATCACATCTCGGTAGGATTGATAGCTAGGCTGCACCAGAAGAAGAAGGCACCTTGGCCCGCTCTTCTCTTGAGGATCAGGTTATACGAGATAAGGAATTTTAAGCATGCAAATGTCGAAGCAAAGGAGATCAAGAAATATCAATTTGATGCCTGAAGCTACAATCTGTATGACTCTCATTGTCTTGTAAAAGATCACTGCACAAGAGAACAATTTCAGTGGATCCACAGGGCATGGCATTGGGCAAAGGAAGACCCATGGAGATATTGTCTCAGCTTCTCTAGACCTAATGAAATGGTTGACATCATTGTAGAATGGTCAGCAAAGCAGCATCTTAGATAGCACTAGTAGCAGTGGCAGCAGAGGTAAACATACCAGTGCGCGACAAGGAAAAGAGGAAGATTGTCGATAGCATGGAGGAGGAACAAAGCTACAAGTTTCGAGTAGACCCACTTGTGTAGAAAGCATCTTTGGAAATAGAGGCAAAGATGCAACAATGCGACAAGAGGAACATGAAAAGGTAGAGAGAAAAATAGAGAATGGAGGAAATAGAGAAGGAGTTGCATGAGTTGAAGGAGAAACTCCAGAAGGAACAGGAGCTACACAGATAGGAGAAGGAGGCACAGTAGGAACAGGTAAAGTAGGAGGCAGAACATGTACAGACATATTACACAGAAACATGTTACACGATATTTTGTCACTGTCCCTATACTCCCTATTCCATGATCCTGGAGGACCTCTACAGTGAACCCTACATGCTTCCCCTTCATGAAGAAACTCCCATTGTGTCCCTCTTCATGAGCAGAACAATTTCCTTTTGCATCATTTCCAAAAAATCTTCTGTTTTTCCTAGTTTACAAGACCGGCACCAATGACCCGTGTCCTCCTCGTGCTGATATGCAAGGATTCTAATTGTCCTTAGTTTCGATTGGAGCAATTGAGCCTTGTTCCAATTGCACCGATCCTCTTTTGGAAAGTTTTTTAAATAAGGAGCCAAAGCTTCTAGCTCTAGAAGCTTCATAACGAAAGTTTGGTAAATAGTTAGGCCAGATGGAGTTGAGGAGATCAGTTTGGGCTCCTTTCCCCTATTAGGATGGAACTATCTCAAGAGATAAGACCTTCTCCCATGAGAATAGGAACCATCTCCCTTCCATCCATGATATATAAACCTCCTTTTTTCCCAAGCACAAGCTAGTTCTAATTAGGCTCTAGTTGAAGTTTTGATTGTGGAGTGATCAACAAGTTATCCATAGTTGTAGCTCTCTAGTTGTGTGTGAGGGAGAAGTGTGAATTTGGTTTAGTGTGAAGACTAAAGGGAAGAGCCTTAAAACTACCATTTTTGAGGCCATCACGGAATACTAATGGAAGTGTGTGGGAACCCGGATTTGTCAGAGGAGAACAACAATGTCAAAACAACGATTGTATTCTCTTCTTCATTTAATATATATGCAACTATCGATTCCTACATAATATGTCATCTCACATGTTTATGGATTAATGTTTCTTGACCTGTTAAGTAGGTTGAATACAATTTGTCTATTATCATAGTTGTTTTTCATTGTTGTGTACTTTTTTTCAGATGCTTGAAGAAGGAAACGGGAGATAGTTGGAGTGAGCAAGCAACGTCACCACCAAACATGATAAGCTTACTAAGAGGTAGGCCCTCTCAATTGGTTCTAACCTAAGGAAATCTTCCATAGAATGTCTTGTTTGTGGCTAGACCCACTCTCAGGCTAGAAGAATTATTTGTGTCCACACTTAGAATTTTAGTTCACCATAAATTGGCGACTCTACTGGGGAACCAATCCTTTTATTTTCTTGGCTAAAATTTAATGGTTTTGTGTGAACCTTTCTAGTTTCACCATTTCCATTTAGTTATGTCTACTTTGCTTTGCTTACTGCTCTATCTCTGAAACTCATAGTAGCAAGTCTGGTCTGAACTTTTGAAAATTTTATTTTTTTCTTTGCATCCTCACTCAACACGCTTATTTCGCTAAGAGTCACACCGATTAGCACGATATGCTCAAAAACAGTCACGTCGACCCCCTTCTGGCACTTGTTGTCAGTTAGGAAGTTGTGTCGATGCCTGTAAGTGAATATTAGGTTTCACCCCAGATATTGGCCAATGTGTCTTTCTCTCTTGATTTCTTCCTTGTAAGGTGTTGAGACCATCTTCTCCCTAGCTGGAAAGATGCATTTCACTTGGTTTATTTGCTTATTGACTTGCCTTGTTTTACTTAACTTCTTGAGTCTATGAATGGTTTGTAACCATAGGGAATCTAGGTTGTCATCCATTCAGTTGATTTTGAACCCAATGAGTCAAGTTGTTGGTAAATTTAATCCTTGCATTTTGTTTATAGTCCTCTTGTTGCTTTGGGTCTCCATTACACAAGTTTGAAAAGTTTTGTTTGCTAGCCTAAATATCTCTTTTCTGGCATAGATCACATTATTTGTCTTGTTTTTGGTAGATTCATTGTGTCATTAGTTGAAAGAGATTCTCTTTTCATGTTTTTCATTTGCTTGAGAATCAATTGTCTCGAAACTCTTTCATTGAAGTGTTTTATGAGAAATTCATTTTGTCATTTCATGAAAAGTATAAAATTCTAGTTTGCTACATCAATATGTTACGGTAGTTAGCATCATTGAAAACTAGGATTACATTTGCATTCAAAAAGGAAATATTATTCTCTTTACTTTTTAAAGGACTGTTTGGAGTGTACTTGTTAGGAAACTAGGAATTGGAATGAATTTTTCATTAGTTAATTTTCTCAAAAAGTGAAGTAGTGAAAAATCATTTTGCTTTCAGTTGCTTGGTTGTTTTCATTTGATTGTGTTTTCTACCCTCTCTAGTGTAGACAATTCATCGAATTGAAAGGGTCTTGTCTCATTTAGCTGCATTTAGGACTTTTTGAGTCACATCGCTAAGGCCTAAAAACCAAGACATAATTCAAGATAAAATTTAAAATGAACTCAATTAACCTAAGGTGCATTTGAAACCTAATGAACACATCTAGAAGGCCTAGGCTAGAAATGTGTTTAGATGTCTTTAAAACTAGCAGTTGCTATTAGCTCTAACACTAGACAGCGCTTATACAGACTTGCACTTCCCATACTATTGAGTATATAAAGGGAGACCCCTCTAGGCTACAATTATTTATCCATAGCAAGCCAAGTCTGTCGCCTTGTAAACGTGATACACTGAACACAGCATTTAGGGAGATTGCTTGCCCGTACTTCTTGGTTCTTGGGAGGTATTCTTTAGTTCATAGTTGCATGGTAATCCTTTTTACCTAGATCATCTAGAGTAGTCATTTAGTATTTTTGACTCATTAAAATTAAAAGATCATTCAAGTTCTTGTCCTTTCGAGTTCATTTCCAATCAAAATTGATAGAGTCATATTTGCTTCTTTCTTAACTCTTAAAACATGAAAGAGCACCAGTTTATTTATGCATCTTAAAAAATTGTTTCCCACAATCTTATAACATCCTGTTAGTGTTTTCTAGACCAAATCTTGAGTCTTCCTTAAAGTACATTTTAAAGACTTGAAATTTATCTCTCTTTTCCTGTTAACTAAGATGAGATCATCATGGCTGAACCATCTAGTTCACCTAGTTCCTCTTCCTCTCCTCCATATGAAAGATTGTCTGAGGAGCCTTTTCCTAAATTACCAGAGTCACTCGAGGACCAAGGCGTTGAACTTGGAATCATTATGAGCATTCAACCTTTGTCATCTCATCGTCCACCTACTTTAGATACTGGGTCACCTTCTGATATTGACCCCGAATCTCTGGACAATCCCATCCAGACTCCTGAGAGTTCACCGACTACCGAAGGTTAGCTTGGAATGGTTATATATCCTTTGAATCCTTTGTTCAACCCTATTGTGATATCACCACAGTGCCCATATAGTTCGTACGATCAGTCAGGTGTTCCTTTGGAATTATCCCCTCGTACATCTTCAATCGTTCTCGTTGCTTGTTCTGAGCTATGGAACCCAAAGGCGAAGCTCCAGTTACCTCTTCAGATCAATCGAATGTTTCTACTCCACACACTGTCGAAGAGGAAGAGCATCAATTTCCTCTTGAAGGCTTCCCCTACACGGGGAGCATCCCCATCAACGTGTATCAAGATTTGCCACCTAATTATGTGACTTTAGCATAGTTGGTCTTAGGTACACCTAGTGCCTCATCGCTTTATCACAACCCTGTTTGGACGTTTGGCACCATGCCTACTACAAGCCCGTTCATTCAAAACCTGGCCTCCCAACAGGTGATGATTTATGTAGTTACCTCATTCCCGGTGCAACCCACCGTTCTGAACCCTCTTGTCTCTTCCACCCAAGTCACCCGTTCAGTTCAACCGGCGGTCTCGAGGCACATTGTTGTCAGTTCTTCGTCCCCTCCAGTAAGTGGACAAGTTATACCACCACATGCGGGGTAGAATTTGAGTGTTTCTATGATGTCAAGCACAACCAATGTGAGTAGCTCACAAACTCACATGGTTGGGATGAACCAACCTTCTTCTAGTGTTATGCAAAACCCTGCTGGTCCTGCTAGATCAAGCAATGTCCATCACCAACAGGTCAAAAATCCCATTGGTCTGTCTGGGTCAAGCAATTTCTAGTATCAGCAGCCTTATGAGGCTCAGGTTTAGTACGAAGCTCCTTATGTTCCATATGGTTCTCAAGGAATGGTCAATCCACTTTACATCCTTCAGCCTGGACAGTATATTTAGCTTGGTTTGTCCACTCTTCTAGGTGGATATGGCCAAATACAGTTCGGCAAGTTCCAAGGTATTAATCTGGGAACTATTCAAGTACCCTTGTAGCAATAAGGACAACCTCTGTAACAAAAAGGGCAACCTTCATTGCAGCAAGGGTCATCTATGTAGCAGCAGGGGCAGTTGATTCCACAACAAGGACAACTACAACAATCGCAGGGGAAACCCTTGCAACAGTTGCAGCAAGCCATGCAGCCGTAGATGCAGTATGCTCCATAAACCTACCAGCCTATGCCTTTGTAAGGTCAACCTCTGCAGCCACAGGGACATTCTTTGCAGCCGTAAGATCAACCCTTGTAGCAGCAGAACCAACCCAGGCAACAACAACCCTTATATACATATCAATAGGGTCAACCCTTGCAAGGACAAGGTCAAGGTCAAGTCCTACAGTAGCATGCCCAAAATCCTAATGTCCAACGGTAACAGGTTATGAATCCTTTTGTCGAAGGGCAACAAATCCAAAATCCCTATGTCCAAGGATAGCAAGTGCAAAATCCTTATGTCCAAGGACAACAGGTCCAAAATCCTCTTGTTTTGGGGTAGTCGGTTCAAAACTCGTATGTTCAAGGACAAAAGGTGCAATATTGGCAGGCTCAACAACCTTTTACCCATACTTTTCTTATCAATAACCTATGGCCGGATAGTTTTAAGGCTTTTAAGGTCAAAATCCTCCCTACGACCAAGGAAACCTACAGTGGGGGCCAAATCAAATGCCATATGGCCAAAGCCCTCCACTCTGGGGACAAACTCCTTACCAGCAGGGATGGGCTCCTCCAGTTGGACCCACTTATCGACCTCCAATGCCTTTTAATACTCAATTGACATTCTTGGCTACACTAGAGTTTCTAGATGTGTCTTGACTCATGAAGGATCCAATTCATCATTCGCCATACTGGCCTCTGGTTCCGTTTGAGATCCCAAGTGATTGTCTGAAGTTCAATGGGAAACAAAAAAGAAGATCCTCAAGCCCAAGTGATGACATATCACCTCTGGTGCTCTTCAAATTCCTACATTGATGATTCTATTTGTCTCTGCCTTTTCCAACGAACCCTTACAGGTGCTGCAGCCAAGTGCTACATCGAGCTCCCTCGAAGTACTTGCCATAACTTCAACTCTTTAGCCATCTCTTTCCTCACGCATTTCTAGTTTCCAATTCTCTATTAAACTAGCACCTATTTGCTTACATCACTCAAGCAAGATACTACAATGCACACCTTCGATCACATCCATGAATGGAGAAGTAGACGTCGCATGATCAAATTCGAGATTGTTTATCAGTTGCTAACCAAATGGTTTACCAAGTCATTCATTGCTCCAATTGCTCACAATATAGCTATGGGTGGATGCGTTACTGAAGAACAAGCCATTGCTCATGCCCAGTACTTAGATCTCATTTATTCTCAGTTTGGCACTTTGTATGAGTTATTACTTGATGCTCTGCAACCATCATCTGATCCAACGACATCAAAGTTACAAGCTACATGCCCTGTTGATGGAGTAATTGGTTCAATGTCCTAGACCCCTACAAAATCTTCTTCCAAAACAAAGTCGGTCTCAAACACTGCTTCCAATAGTCCCTCCCAGAATCTGCCTAGCCCTGGTAAAACCTCATAGGTCCATGTTGTTTAGTTTACCACAGTAGACAAATCCTCGAAAGGTCCTCCTAAGTCGTCTACTGGTGATTCTTCACAATGGAAAGCTAAGTATCCGTGCCTCATTTGTGAGGAGGATCATTATACTAAGGATTGTCCCCAATGGTCCGAAGTTAGTCATTTTCTCAAAGGAACCCCAGCTATCGTAATGAGGCATTTTTGTCTCAGCAAACTCAAATGGTAGACCAGTCTCAATCGTTTGCTTCCTCAAGATCTCAAGTGTTCATGATGAGTGCGCCTATTAATGTGTCTACTAGATCAAAATATATCAAACTCCTACTCTGACAACTAAGAAAGAGAAAGAGGCCACCCCTTCTTCTTCTACCCCGATTTCTGGCCTTCTTCATATTGAGCACCCTAACCTTGATTTCATCATTCGACCTCCTTCTCGAGGTGTGCTAAGGAAGTCCTTGTTGAGGATTTGACCCAAGCATTATCAACTATGTCTACTCTCGAGGTACTCCAAAGCTATCCGTATCAGCGGAAATCATTATTGTTGACTATTGGAGGTATTTCTCCTACTGATTCCAATATGACATGTTTTGATCTAGAGAACCGCATTCCGCGACTGTGTCATCAGATTGGATTTCTCATTTAGGTAATCATCAATGAGAAAACCATTCATAGGATTGTCATCGATGAAGGCGCTTTTACCTGCATCATGTCAGTCGCTTGTTGGAAGGCAATTGGTTCTCCTACTTTGAACCAATCCCCTAACACTTTGGAAGATTTCAACGGGCGCGATTCATGGCCATTCAGTGTCTTACCCAACCTTTCCATTACTTTGGAGGGAAAGACAATACACATTGAGGTGGATATTGTTGATGCTAATCTAAATTATAATCTTCTACTCAGACGGAGTTGGACCCATGCCATGCATGTTGTAGCATCCCCCTACTTCCGATTGATTTGTTTCCCCATCAAGGGAAGATTGTCACAGTCGACCAACTATATTTCTTTTCCTCTTCCTCCTCAGATGGAAATGTTCTGTATGTCAAGCACATCGGTGCTCCTTATGAGAGTGTAGGGGCAGGACTTTTTAAAGATTCTTCCATGAGGGGATTTTTTCCACTCCCACCTCCTCATTTTTCCTTTGTCAACATGATCTTGGTCAAATATAATCCTTGGGTCATACCTTCACCGGATCTTGTTGATACCTGTGGTGAGGTTATGCCACTTAATCCTATCGGAATTAATTACGTGGAAATTGTTTCGGCCTCAAGTTCCATTTCCTTTGATTTTCCTATTTCAAGGACATCTCTCGATACATATTCTCAATCCATGTGGCTTGGTGCTTTGGAATCCCTTGATCCCTTAGCCAAGAATTTCCTTACTGATGAGAGTATCATGGAAATAATGTCTCTAGAAGAATCACCTTGGAACGATACTCATCATCATTCCTCATTCTTGCCTAGCCCAGTAGTCATGTTTACTCATCTCGAAGAGTTCTCTTCTCAATTTCCTTCCCTACTGCCTCAGGCATTGATCATGACTCATGAAGTATGGCTGGAGGGAAATTTGGGTAACATTACCCAAATTATGCCAATCGATATTTCTGTGAAGCCTGCTATCATTGAAAATGTCCATATTGGGGTAACTTGTTCTCCAGATGAGATCAAGATCTATACTTGTCTGTTTCAAGAATTCTATGATGTGTTTGTGTGGTCATATGAGGAAATGCTTGGCATTGATCCTAGCATCTTCATGCTAGAAATACCAACTTATCCTCATGAAAGGCCCGTTTCGCAATGGCTCCACCCTGTGCACCCTAGGAAAGCAGCAACTATCAAGGGTGAAGTTGAAAAACTTCTCAAAGTTGGATTCGTTTATCTGATCCCTCTCTGTTATAGACATTTTTGGGTACTTCAACCCCAATCATAAATTTCCATAAACTGAGGGCTCCTAAGTCCCTAAAATTGTTGCTTCATTACCTAAAGGAACAAGGTCAGCTGATTACATCATCTCCCAAAAGTTCTCCACTAAAAACTGCTCATAAATGGTCAAAACTGGACCATACTGAAAACCAGTGCAGGGCTGCGATCATATCACCTTCCCAGTGTACAAGGTGCGATGCATACTGAATGGCTCCTCTGTAGGGTGCGATGGTCAGGAATGGACAAATGGCAGGGAAAAAATGTGAGGTGGAAGATCATGGAATCTTCCAAAAGCTTCCCCTCTAACACTTGCCTCTCTGTTTTCGACCAGGGATGAGTAAGAGATCAACATTCTCCAAGTGGAAGTAGGAACTATCAGAGAGAGGACACTAATAAAGACCCCATAAGATGACTCACCTCCCTTCAATCATCTATATATGGATCCCTCATCACAGAGATCCAGAGGCTGGAATCTTGTATCTAGTAGAGAAGTGTTGTTGGTTTTCTGGTGTATATTCATAGTGTTGGGTGATCTAAGCTTTACTTGAGGTGAAGAAGGGCTTTCTTGCTGGAGGATGATGCTGGGTCAGAACATATGGTTGTAATCCTCTTGCTACTTTTCATCTTAATAAAGCTATTCAATTTTCCTCCATATCTTGTATGTTTACTTATATAATGCATTTGTATGGTGTTAACACACATCTGGTCCTGTGTTATTTATGAATATAGATCTTTGTTCTTCGATAGTAGTATGTTGTTGTGATTCCACATGTGCTCTTTGAAGCTGGGCAGATGAAGAAGAAGCGGCGAAACTCTATCAGGAAGGAGAGGAAATCAAGCGCAAGACTAAGGTTGGTCTCCTTTGTTCCACTCCTATCTATTGTCATAAAGGAAAGCGAAAGTAGACTTTACTTGTTTATTTCTAAGATAGCTACCAGTCTTAGTGGGAATAGAATCATCCGAGTGGACACTATTCCTTGTAACAAATGGTGACTCCACTAGGGAGTGACTAGATTGTTTGTTAGCATATCTTTGTTTCTTTTATAAACTTACAGGCGGAGCCTGAAGCCAAGCCAGCTAGCCTTCGAACTGCATTTGTTATACAAATGCAAATTAGATCAATGCTACTTCAATCTATCTCCAGGTTTTGTTTATGAATTAAACAATCAATCTGCAAACAATCTAATTTCCATAAGTGGTGGCTCTAGTAACCTCCTTAGATCTACCCCTGTGATTTACATATACTGAACATCACTTACTCGGCCTAAATCCCTGAACTGAATTGCAAATTCTAAGAAAAAACTCGTTCAAATTCTCACACTGGTACCATCACACCCTGCCTTCAAGGCAGTCTGTATGCATCGCACTTCCCGAGTGCAGTAGGTGCGCTGCATACTGAATTCACAGTGTGACAGGTGCGATGGTCAGGGAAGGTTAACTTTACCTTCAGACTTTGGTTTTTCCTAACTGTTTTCAGTCCTACTTAGGAGTTTTGATGTCTGTAGTTAGTGTATTTCTATGAAAACCCCCTTCTCTTACATCACTCTGCCTCCATAGTGCAAGGAACTGTAAGTGTTTTTATGTATTGTGCGCCATTTTCAGTTCTCTTTTGCAAAAAAGTAGCATAGTCGAACTATCGTCTCTTGATCTGAAAGTGTCGTAGCTGTCGTTTTCAGTCATAGAAGACAATCCAATTGTTCTTGATAGTCAATTATACAGTTACTATTGCATATGATTTGAATTAATAGTTTTTAAAGTGTCGAAAAGAAATTTTCATTTCGAAATCAAAAAGTGTCTCTCTTACCTTCACTTCATCTTGAAAAGAAATTTGTTGAGTATTGTCACTTTGAAAATAATTCAGATTTGCACATAGCTTTCTTATCATCATTCATACATTAAGAAGGCTGAAAACAAATACATGCATGTGCATTTGCATTTTGGCTGCTTGGTTTGATTTAGGACAGTGCATTTAGCGTGTGCTTCGTGCTCTTTGCTGAAAGATTCTTAACTTTCTTTCCTTAGTAGCTAGGATTTTCACTGTCAAAAGAAGATTAAATGTTTGTTTATCATCTTAGACTGAATTTTAGGAATTGTATACACATCACGCGGTGAACCTGAAAGGCGAATTTTTAAAGAAAGATCAAATTAAAATAAATTTAATGAATCTAACAACACTTTGGAACCTAACACACAACATCTAGAGGTGTAGGCTAGAGACGTATTTCAGCGTCGTAAAACCTGGTAACTGTTGCTTTCATTGTTGGTTGGGTGATTCCTCCACTCTGAGATGGCAAGTGCCAGTATGGACTTGTGCTCCCACGTACCATCGAGTATATTTTGGGAGACCACAATAGGCTGCATCCTTTA
>APFE030972209.1:684-30223 GCA_000404065.3 Pinus taeda
CCTTATGAGTAAATGAGAGCACTTTAAAGCAATGTATTCAGAATTTCAAATGACACAAATGAGTATCTTCAGGACAGCAGAGAATTACTTATGCTTCAGTAGAAGAGCAGTAAATAATTTTAGGACAGCAGTGAGCAATTTCTTATGTTAAATAGTCAAAATATTTCAGATTTTCTTATTTCTTTCTCTGTTTGGATTAGAGGGAGAACAGAGGAAGTATGCTTGTGCCAGTGATGAGCTTCAGATTTCTAAAATGCTTATGCCAGTCAATAAAGGACTTATGAGCAAGACAAATAATACCTCAAGGAGTTTAATAATTCTCTAATATACCAGATAAGTTTAATGCCACTGTATTCAACCACTATTGTGCAATATTAGTTGACTGAAATAAGAAGGTAAGGGTTTAGAAATTGCACACCAGAGAGCCTCAAGGACATGAAGACACTTGTCAGATATGTCAACAAAATTATTTTGAAGATGATCCTCCTGCAATACAAACATACCTCAAGTTCTCTGCATAAATCAATGATCAGCCTCAGAAAATTTTCAAAATCACACCAGTGACTGAAAGGTGACTGGAAGAGGCAACGCTATGATAATGTGTATATCTCTGACAAGTGCCATAGATGCCCATACATCAAGATATGCTGTGACACACAGCAAACCAAATACATACTTGGAAATGTGTATACTGCAACTTGGAAGGGGAACCAAAGTCACCCAGGCTCCAACTCCGTTGCTCTTCTCAGATGATGAAGGGTCACCTAAAATGGGGTTTCCCTAAAATCAACATGCCAACTGGACTGACATATCTTTTTCCATTGCATTGTAGAGTAAATAGAAATAGTTCTGCCATAAAGGTAAGTATTCCATTCTTCCGTTGTATCCCATTATCACATTTTACGTGTTCTTTTCCATCTTCTTGAAATCACTAAACCCGCTAGATCTGAGTTCAAATGATAAGAGACTGTCTTCTAACTTTCCTAAAGATTGTACAACCAAAATTCCTACAGGAAATACAAGTCATGATACAAATATCCTTAGTTTCCAAGAGTCGGTAAAGAAACTCAACAACCGAGGCACTATAAAGTATTCTTAAGGAAAATATTTTCTCATGTTTTCTCTCCCCCAAGTTTGGTACAACAAAGAAGAAACACTAGCGACAGGAGAAAAGACATTTGTTATTGGTCATAATCTTCCTTAAACTCCATTCAAGCAAATATTTTTCAGATGGGAAAATAAAAAGCGAATAACTCCCATACAGATCATCATCAACTTCAGACTCAATCTCTAATGAATGCAAGATGTTAAATTATTATAACCTCCAAGCACAGCTCATGACAACCAATATTGTCGATCTCCACTCAGATGTCCTCAAGCTAACATCTGAAGCAAAATAAAGGTAACAATAGCTCGACAGAAATTAGGAATCATTTAACATGTTTTCATAGACACAACTACTCTACAAAAAGCTGTGAAAAAGATCGAAGAGAGACTAGCTATTTGGGATAGACTAGTTGACATGATTCAAGAGATTCGCAGCAAAAATGTAGAGGCATATAAAGAGATGTTAAAAAATAATTCCTAAAGCAACATATCATCATCTCCCAAAATTTTTGCCTGTCTGGCATTTACATTCACTAAGATACCGATATCATCATGACAAAATGTTGCAACCCAATATTAATAAAAGCAATATATCATCATCTCCAAATTTTCTAATAATCTGTCTCAGAGAATGCAGTTGGAATTTCCAAGGAATTTTTAAACTAGCAACAAAATTCAATTATGTGTTTGAAATGAAACCAAGTTTGCCTCTGAATGAAACAGTGCCAAGACCTAGATGCCAATGATGCTCCCTTTTTTTCTTAGACAGTTAGGAACAACACTTAAACAAGATAGCTTACACAGAGCAGAAACACTTTTAAATTAGTAACAAATTTTGAACGAGTGTTTTAAAGGAGACCAAGTATTATTATAAGTAAAGAACTAATTTTCAATGGTCTGCTGTCAAGATTTTAATACCACAGATTACAAGGTCTTTTCTTAGAGATAGGCAAATGAGTGTTAATTTGATTAAGAACTCAGTCCATGCAATTTCAAAGAAATGCTTCAGAATTTTCTAATGATTATTGTGTAGTACGCTTAGTGTTTTAAGGTTTTTTTTTTTTTTTTTTAGGATTGAGATCTGCAAATGAAGCTTTCAGGTTAGACTTACTTGACCGAGTGCCTTTGATGGTTGGTGTGCCAATACAAGCACCAGATCCAGTTGTTTTCAGGCCACCAATGAGTTCTGGAAAAATCCTTTAAAGAACCAAATATGCTCCCTTTACACAGACCCAAATTGTCAATCTCAAAAAGAGGTTTGATCACTGTAGGTTGAAATTTCTAGGCAAAACAAAAGATTAATCCTTTAAAGGACTCCTCATTGAGTTCAAGTTTCCCAACAGAGTAAAGAATTACTTTTATCACCAGAATTAGAATGAGAGGAACTCCTTTGACAGAAGAAAGAGTTCTTCGAACTCAAGAAGCTTGATGAATATGCAGTCAATTTATCATTTGCAGCCAAACCTAAAGGGGACTCCTAGGCCTTGCAAATGACCAGATCTGGAAGAGTTTAGCTACAAGCCTTACCAAATGGTAAATCCTCCAAAAAATATTGAGAATAAGTCTGCAAGAAACCAGGGGTAACCTAAAGATTAGAAGTGCCAACACAATCCCCAAAAAACAAATGCTCTAAGAACCCTGCAACAAATTATATGCAGTGATGATTTTGGAGGCTAAAGGGCTTGCAGCTTCCTTGAAGCAAATGGTCAAAAAGCCTGCAACCAAAAACGAGATAAGGTCTGTCCAAAAAGCCAAAGTTTAGCATTTAAAACAAATTATATATCAACATATAAGCCCTCTGAGTGCCTGCAGCTTCCTTGACAAGCCTTAGCAGGCTGCAGTTATGGCAATTGAGGCCCAATAGGTTTACGATTAAGCTTAGAAGGGCTAGAAAAACAAGCGGTTTAGCCAATCAAAATTTCAAATCAAACTTTAAGCTCCAAAATCTCTATGTACCCTGCAAAACTGAAACTCCAATCAGATTTTAAAATGAGAAAAAAAAAATTCACAAAGGAAATTAAAGATTGGAACTCCTGCAAAATCAAATCCTGAAATGGAAAAAAGTGGGTATCAAACCCTTGCGGCTGAGGTAAATAGGCCCTTAAAGTATGCAATGTCTGGCCTTTAAACCCTAGCCGTGAGGCTGGGTGAAGGATAAGCCCATCCTCTTACTCAAGGGAGGTAAAGAAATGCACGTGCAGATCAAAAAATATGTTGCTCCCTTTTACATTTTCTTTTATTTGAATATTTGAAATTGTAAGAGATAACAACTTAAAGATCAAAAACATTTTTTTTTAAGAAAATTTTGGATTAGAAATTACAGTGTTGAAATAATGCCTTCAACCTAATCGATCTTTCTTTTCCAGAAATTGTGATGGAACCCCTGCAAATAAATATGGTTTATCTGCAAATTTTGTAAGTTAAAATTTGAAAATCGATAACAGACGATACAAGCCCAACATGGCTAGCGGCTAAGAAGGAAAGGGCCTTCCCAGGCCTGAGGCACCTTGAGATAAATTCTGAATCACAAATCAAACTGTTAAATTATGTGAATAGGTTCATTTAGCTGAAAGAAAATTTGTTAGTTTCAAACCCTTATGGCAGCCCCTCAAACAAATTCATTGACTCTTGTATGAACAATTTATAACTGCTGCAACAAAACATCAAGCTTAAAAAAAATTTAACCAGAATGTGATGGAAGAACCAGAGCTCCTTTATATGGTACGATGGCCGAGAAAACTTGAAAAATGAATTCTTTAAGTCTTTGAAAGTGTAGCAACTTTGTAGGGTTATTACAATTGACGGTGCGAAATGAATTTTACGACGTATAAGTAGACTAGCAATTCCATGAGGCATTAATATAGAAACATGGTCTAATAAATGAATCATTCCAGAAAAGCCAGTTGACAACCATATAATACCAATTACAATTAAACCCTAATAATATGTGTTTAGATAATTAATTAACGAGAAGGTGGTTAAACTAATGACTATGGTTGCCACAACTGAACAAGTCATTGTGTGCCAGACAGTATAAGCTCGAGGTTCCAAAACTTCAAGGGCTTTAAGCCATAATGCACAAGGATTGTGTGATTAAGTTGGGCAGAGATGACTACGATAACGTTCAACAGAAATAATCCAGAAGCTTACAAAATAACAACCTATTGCCAACCGCGGGACAAACCACATCATACATTCACATCTAAAAACTAATAGAGGGATCATAATACAAGACAAAACTCAGAGGAGTCGAGAGAAATGAAATGAGTCTGTCTTGACATACCTCGTGTGCAAGAAACCTGCAATAGGGAATTAAAATTGAAAGCAATGACCTCCAGTCCACATTTTCCAACTCGAGACACAACAAAACCTCATTAACAACTGGAATTGATTTGTAGAGAAAATAAGGGTGCAAAATAGTAAGCATAACAACATTACAACCTCATGTCAAAATTTCAACTTTTGGTCAAATAATTACATTCCCATTTAAGCCCGATGACACAAAGACAAAAGAAAAATTTAGTAGAAAAATACTTGAATAACCTCCGGCAGGATTTGGTTCCTTGGCTCAGAAATTTTCTCAGCAGCAGTCAAAAGTTCAAATCACACTAAACAAAAAAATTGCATGCATTTCATAAAATACAACAGACAAAGCATGCCTGCGTTAATCTTTTTGCATAATATAAATCGGTCAGTGTTTTGCACCAACATAAACATGAACCCCTCTATCAGTAAAAAAAAACACAGCAATAAAAATCAAGAAGATACAGTCCAATTTGACAAAACATATCGAAATTCCATAAAACATTCAGTTAGAATCAGATTACTCAGCTAAGCTATGAGAAAACCATAAACCACTAAAAACAAGTAAATTCCAACAAGTAAATTTCTGGATTCCCATAGGCCCTAAGGGTTAACCTGCTCTGATACCATATGTAACAGCCCTAAATATAGATATCTAATTAACACTAAATTTAAACGCTTACCTGAGCCTACTTGTGTAGAAATAGGCTTACTGCAACAGGGTTTGGGGACGACTCTCCTCCCAACCGTAGGCTCAATTGTGCAGGATTCTGCTACAACTGGCCACCCCCGAGCCCTCAGTCAACGACTACTGCCAGTATTCCTAAGTCTCAGCATTCTCCCAAGAGAATGAAGATGGAACCTCAGAATGATCGAACCCCGGAATGATGGAACCCCTCCCATCTTCCTCACCGTTCATTAAATAGAACAACATATCAGAATGGGAACCACATGCACCCCTCCATGTGTCTGCATGCTGCTTTTTCTTTACTTTCCTTTGATTTTTTTAGATTTCTTGATTTTCTTTCCTTCTTTTTGATAATTTCCTTCTTTTATTATGGTTATTACTATTTTTTATTTTTATTTTTATTTGTTATTTTGGCTATACTATTTTTATTTATTTTATTTATTATTTTTATTATGATTATTTATTATTATTCATTATTACTTATTATTTTGTATTATTTTTATTAGTTCTTATTATTTATTATTTATTATTAAGGGAGGGATGTTACACTATGCACTCGCAGAGCAATGTGCAGTTCGAAGGCTACCTGGCATGACTTCAGACTCCGTCTGTAGCTATAAATCAAATAATACTAACAAGCAAACCAGTTCTTCCCCAGTATGGTCTCCACTATGTTAGCACTCAAATCTGCCTTAGGATGAAATAAGGCAAGACTCAAGGCCACATCAAACCACGCTCAGCCTCGTAGCTAGCCCTACAAGGACACGAGAGGGCTCTCTCCGGGTCAAACTCAGCAAAAGGTAATCGAAAAGGCTCGAGATGACCGAATTGATGACTGATTTTAGGCTAGGTATTAAGTACAAAGATTTTAGGATTGATTTTTTATGATTTTGTTGAAATCAAGGGAAAGGCAATTTTGGGTGCGGGGATGAGGCACAGTTTTTGCAGAGGTCCACTTGGGGCAAGATAGGCAATTGTTTTGATGCCTTAAAGCAGGTGATATGGATAGATCATACAGGTGAGAGGCTAAGGAGAGCAAGGGGTCTCAAGGATTCTCCTTAAACTGAAGAAAACATAGAATATTAAACAAATTTAAAGGCAGAGCATAGCAATTTCATGGATTCTACCTTAACACTTCATTTGCTTAATAAGAGAAGATTCAATAGAGATAATGATGCATATACACAACTTACAAGTACTGAGAGAAACAGACCATCAAGACATAAAGCCACATGGATCCCAAATAGTGCTGCAAAACCCTGGTCTTTCCTTTGCCAAAAATGCTGGTAAAATATGTACAATATAGTCTCAAAACTCTCCCAAGGGTCCAACCCTTGCTACTGACTGAAAATTTACATAATATAGACCAAGCCAACCCATTCCCTAACCTCTAGGGGTTGAGCTCCTCCTTCCAGGAGTAGTTTCAACCAATTCTAAACAAGGAACTGAATACTAGGTAGTCAAACAACTAACCCCTATATGCTAGGAAACTGATTCATTCATTAAAGTTTTGCTATTTTGTGAATGAATAATCTAGAATAGGTAAAAGTGAGTCTAAAATAACATAAGGTTTCATTAATTACATCAAGAGGAATGAAAAATCACATCAATAGGTGAAACTGGTCATGACTGGCCGAAATTTTGAGCTGGAAAGTGAAAAATTGACCAAAAACCTCTATGCCTAGCGCCCCTGATCCCTATGCATAGCGCACATTTGAGCCTATTTTTGGGGCACTTCCTGACATCCAAATTGAGATCATGATAGCTCATTGGAAAGACCTAGATGTCTACTTTCCAACCCAAGTGGAATTTGCCAATTTGGAGCTCAGTTTCTCCCTCAAAACTGAATTGTCCCAGAGGTACTTCCTGTAGTTGGAAAAGGTGGCAGCAAGGTGGTTTTCATGATGTTTTTGGACATTTTGACCCTCCATATCTCAATGAAATGCTTCAGAAATGGCTGAAAATGTGTATTTATTCATGAAAAATCCAAAAATACAAGCCATTTGTCATTTGGACCTCCCATGCTAGGAGAAATCTTGATTTTCCCGAGGTCACTTTAGAGGTGCATTCAATTCTCCTCAGGCAACGATATTTTTGACATTTCTCTAAAACCATGATACTTGTTTCAAAAGTGAGGGAGGTTTTCTTCTTTGGCATGTTTTGGACAAAAACCTCTCTCAGTTTTCGAATATTCATCTTTGATTTCTCTGAAACATATTTTGAGTGAAACTTATCCCGATGTGTGAAACAAGGGATTTTGTCGAAATGAAGCGAAATGAAAGGGGATAAGGGGCTTCTAAATTCTTGGGGAAATTTTTGGAAGTAGGAAGGGATGTTAGGAAGTAGGGGAAAGTGGAATCTCGGAGATTGAGTGAGGGGAAGGGGTCCAAAAGGGAAAAACACAGGCCCAACCTAGAAAATTGCCAAGTTGTAGCAGGAAACTAGGGTTTGTGGAAAAATGAGGAATTTGGGGAATCTCAGTGATGGGAAGTGTTTAATAAGGTACATGAAGGATAGGAGAAGGTGTATGAACATCAAGATACAAGTTTTGTGGATGATTTGGCCATCCAAGAGAAATTACCTCCAAAACCTTGGAGAGGGAAATGACCTTACCTAGGCGCAACTGAAGCATGAACAAGGTGTGAAATGACCCAATGGAACCTGACATGATGATAACAACCTTCTGAATGATGATAGAATCAGCTGAATGGTGGCATGGACTGACATTTGGGCAACTTTGAAAGGAGTGAAAGCGAACCCTAGACCTAATGCCTAGTGACCAAATTTTGTTTGAAGATTCACTGAAATGACAAAATTTGAACTTGACACTTTGAGACCACTTTGTAAGAGCATATTTGATCACTGGAGGAAGGCTGGAAAGACTGACACTAACAGATTCCATATGTGCTTCACTTGTTATATTCACAAATATCCTTATTACTAACATATCTTTATTGCTAGTTGAATATTTAGTTGAAACTAACACTGTTGATGGCATAACTGATGCAAGTCTAATTAGAGAACAATTGTTTGATATGAACAACAATATAAAACATGAGGGAAGAATTGACTACCATGTTGTGGTGAGAAATCATGAGCTTTCCAAATTGGATACTCCATTGAAAATGTTATCCAACCAGCTCACAAAATAGAATAAAAGAGAGACCAACGACTTCAAAATCAACCTCTTTGAGGGGGAAACCTCCCTTTCATTACATAAATGAACAATGTTTAGATGATTCAAATGAAAATACCTCCTTTGTATTTATAGGGATCTAAGGGGTCACAATATAATCAGAGCCACATAAAAATAATAATGTTAGGGCACAAAAATAACAATATGGGGAACAATAATAACAATATGGGGACTACATGTGGCACAAAAATACAATAAGGGGATACCCTAACAATAACAATGAGGGAATATACTAGTATTATAAGGACCTAACATATCCCTCTCTTTCAAAAAAGTGTTGTCCTAAATGCTTGAGTAGTTCTGGATGCTTCTGTATAAAATTCTCATCCTCCCATGTGGAATCTTCAACCGGTTAGTTCTTCCACTTGATGAGATACTCCGAAATTGATCAATTTCGTAGCTATCAAGTTCTTGTTTCTGTGATTTCTTCAGGCTCCAATATTAATTTTCCTTCCTCATCAAGGTTGAAAGAATGACATGTGGCACTTCATACAAGCTTTGATACCAAATTTTATGCAACCAACTCACAAAATAGAAGAAAAGATAGATCAACAACTTCAGAATCAACCTCTTCTAGGGAGCAACCTCCTTTTCATTACATAAATGAACAATTCTTGGATGATTCAAATGACAAGACCTCCTTTCTATATATAGGGGTCGAAAGGGTCACGGTATAATTAGAGCCGACATAAAAATAATAATGTAAGGGCACAACAATAACAATATGGGGCACAATAATAACAATACGGGGACTACATAGGGAAAAACAATACAATAAGGGGATACACTGATAGTAAAAATGAGGGAATACACTAGTATTATAGGGACCTAACAAAAAACCCCTAAGGTTATAGAGGGATATAAGATATATTATTGTTTAAGCTCCTTTATTTAGTTTAGACTCTAGTATTCCATCCAAAAGATTTGAAATTTGAAAAAAATACAATATATCCCCCTTTTTAATAAATCTCTTATAGATCAGAAGGATGTGTGTCAAAGATATTTGACTTATAATCAACAACTCTTGGATAAGCCATTGATGAGGGTTGAACATGTTGATGGACTAGGATATGATACTAGGCTAGTAAAAAAAGTTTGAGCTTGTAGAAAATGATGTGACAAAAACATTAGAGACTAAATATTTTACACCACTAGTCCCTCTTGGATATCATGTGTCTATCATGGATGCTACGGTTTTGAAAGGGACATAACATTTTGAAAGTATCTCCTCATAGAAAATCTAGTAGAATCTAGAGAAGTTGATGAAGGTTCTAGAAAAAGGGATTTAAAAAGCACCAAAATTGTAGACAAAATTATGACTTTGAGCAATAAAATACAAACTTTGCATTTGTACTTACAAGGAAAATTTCTAGAGTCATTCTATGTTATTCCTTCCAGTAGGCCCATGAATTCAAAACATACTTGTAGCACAGAGAAAGCCAAAGATCCCATTTCTGCTTACAAGCCAAGGAAATCCATAGAAAGTAATGAGTTTATGTATAGTTCATTGAAGGAGAGTCATACTCAGATGGGACAACTTAGTTTATGGAAGCTATAGAGTCTGGAAGCAAACAATTTTGAAAAGGTGATAAGTGAAAATCCCGTTCTACAAAATTTTTCATCACCTACACATGGAAGAGCTTCACTACAAGTTTAACAATTGTGTTGTATACATTTGAAAATCAACCACATGGTGATCATGTTACAAGTGAAAATGAAGATGATATTGGTGAAGAATTTCAAGATCATCAAGTTTCTTCTACTATCCTTGATGAAGATAGGGGAAGAAACTAACAGGGGGAGCAAAATGAAGTCAAAGAAGGAAAAATATTAGAAGGAGTAGCATATTGACAGGGGGAGCAACATGACAATTTACTGAAGAAGTTATAGTGAAAATGAGCACTTCATTTTCCATTGATGACAAAGGGGGAGAGATAGTAAGAAGCATGAAGACAAGGGGAGTTGTGATAGGTGTGTTTCCATCAATGATAAAAGGCAAGTATTTTTGAGAGATTTCCCATTGATGTCAATCCACGATAACTAAACATGAAGTTATATGAAGAAATTTTGGAAAAGGTTTGTAAGAGATAGAGAGTCGATGCAATAAAGGAACAACAAACAAAATATGTAGAAGAAGCCCTAACGTAGAGTAGTGATATATACTAGTAATGTTGTTGTACATTCTCTTTTGACTCTCAAGAGTTTGACCTTGAATGACGACTATGTTCTGGTACTTGAAATTTACACAAACAAAATCAGGGTATATGAATAAAAATCTATTGAGGCATTTAAGGCCAATTAGATGATGCAAAAAACCTTTTTAGATGAATAATTGCGAGTGGTCTAATCGATATGTTGTTACTTATAATACCCTTATAGATTTCTACAACAAATGAGTTAGAGTGAAAGAAGCTTATGGATTTCTTGAGAATGATGATAGATGTAGGCTATTCTCCAAACTGTGTCATGGATAGAATACTTGATTTTACAGAGAAACAAATTGAGAAATTAAGATATGAAAAATCATCTATCAAAATGCCTTCATAGAAGTCTTCAACCAAACAATTAGTGTAAATGAACGTTGATTCATTTGTGAAAGAAATTTATGCAAACATGTTTTATGGTGACTGAAATATGTTCTAAAAAAATGACTTTGTCGAGTACAATTTGGCCCTAATTAATAACACAGGTCATCTCCAACATACACGAATCAACTTTAAAAAGACACGAAGATTCAAAAGTTGAACATGCATAAATATGCCCTAATTTTGCCTCAACCAAGGTCCAATTTGATCAAATAAAAAACAAGGAAATTGGATTTAAGGCAAGTGGAAAGAAGGTCCACAAACCAAGGAGTAGAATAAGGAGAATACAACAGGTTTATTCAGTTGAATTTTTAGTTATTTTCAGTGGTTTTCGTGGTGTTATCTTGGATCAAATATAATATTTTTGGAGCATATTCAGCCCAACAACGAAGGCATAACTCATATGTTACAAAGGAACACTCTTTTTCCTATATGGATTTGATCTTGACCCTCTTCTCTACAAGCATTTTGGCCCATCTATGGCTTAGACTTTAACCCTTTTGTGGCTATGTCCTGAGACAAACAACCCTTAACATAACTTGGTCAATACATCATTTTTATGGAACATACCTTGACTTGGAAAGGAGAAGGTTTTGGGCTTATTGTATCAGTCCTATAGGAGTATACCTACTTGGTCTTGGATTAGACCTATACATCTCATGAACAAAACTATTCATCCTAGGAACATACTACATAATTTCCTCTTTTGAGTTGACTATAGAAATTTTTGGAGCAAATGTTTGAGGGTATTTCTGAAGTGAATTGAAGATCACTTGGATCTGAAAGTTGATGACCTTGCACCCATCAATGGGGTAGCTTTTGTAATGACCTAAAGTATGTCTTGAAGAATACATGTTATGGAGACATAAGACTAGTATTGGAGTATCTTCTAGAAGAATTGTTGTGCAGACCTTATTGGAGAATTGTTGAGCTAATATAGGTCTCTTATTGGAGTAAACATCCTTGTCTATACTTGGGGCCAATATTGTAAAAGTCATTGAATACATTTGAACTATTCCTTGTGTAGACATTAAGAGCATTGAAGACATTTTCAATGAATCTTGAAGCCTTGCTGGAGTTGACCTTGAATTGAACTAGACTTTGAAGTATCTTGGAGGCTATTTGTAGAAGCTCTAGAAGCACTCGTTGAAGTAGATCTTGGAGCAATATGTGAAGCATTATTTGGAGCAGTATTAGAAACCTCCTTTGAAGCACTGTCAGAGTATTGTTGAAGAGATATTTCAAGTCTTGTTGAACACTAATAGAAAATGATGAGATTAGTGACTAGGTGACTAAAACAGTTAGTCAATGCAATTATTTCAAGTGAATTACTACTAAATTTGAGAAATTTTAAGTGACCTAACTAAAAATTACTAACTTAAATGACTAATTTAGTCTAGGGATAAAATATATGACTAGATAATAAGTGACTTCAAGGTGGAGGAATTGGAGTGGATATTAACACTCTTCCAAAGCCCTCATAGTGTAACTCAAACAATTTTTTCTATAGTATATTTCTCCCACTCGTGACCTTAGTTGAAACCTCTAGTGGTGGGATTGGGCTCAAGGAACTAGGTGCAAAGAAACCAGTGAAATTCCCAAATGGACATTGAATATAACTCTTTCCCTTCACACACTCATTCAAGAGCATCTTCATCCTCATGGTTAGATCAATCTCCCAATCAAAGTAAATATGGAGGCATAATTCTGACTCCCACATCTAGTGCTTCTCTGAGTCTCTAGTAAGAAAGACATTTAAAGACGTTTCAAACTAGTTGTTGGGGGAGTGGCTAGTTACCTTAACCTATACTATGTTTTCGAACCTTTCTTCCTTCCAAGCCTATGGGGTGTGTCATCCTTTGTAGATAGTCCCAGACTAAGGGACTATGCCACAACATATAAAGTAATGTTTTAATTTTGAATGGATGACCAATGCATAAACTGTTAAACATATGAAAATCCTAATTTTTTATGAGGAAAAAGAAGGGTTGATTCTTTATTCTTAACCAAATTAAGCTTTAAGATGATTTGGAAAGAAAAATTTAGGAAGATATATAATTCCTTAAATATTCAGGTTGAATATCTAATTTGTTATATATAGCAGATACATATAGAATTTTTCTATAGCCAAACAATACATGTGCAAGAGATAACAAAAGGAAACAATATAAAATTTTAGAGGAATTAACTAATATAGACAATTTTAGATAATTAATCTCTTTAAATAATGGTAACTTTGCAGGAGCTTTCAGAGAGATTGACATTAGATCTATTCTTACCTAGACTTCTATGTTACCTTGAACATGTGCAGAGAAAATATAAAAATAAAGACATAATTGAATACCAGAATAACTCATAGAGATACACAAGCTGCTTAGAATGAATCCAAAATCCTTCTATTAAGTTCATAACTATCTTATAAAGTTACAATCATGTACATTGATTCATCACAAGGGTTCAACGCTTTCTTATTTGAATTAAAATATATTTATAGAGTTCAAATTAAAAAATATCTAAACTGGAATCAAAATTTATTACATGATATAATATCATCCAAAATAGTTGGGATATTACAAAAATAGACTAAAAAATAGTAGTTCTGGACATATCTAAAAATTCTACACAAATTTATGCTACTATTGTTTGTGACCTTTGCAATAAATCTTCCTACTCAAAACTAATTTCAATTGAATGACATAACTTAGTCATTGATGCATTAATGTCAATCCAAATATTTTCTTTGGCCTGAGTAATAGTTTGGGAAATTAAAGATTCATCCTCATAAATATCTAATTTCTTAGTTAATTTATAATGCTTTTGAATTTCAGCCAAATATGCAATATTAGATTTCATTATATGTTCCTGAATCTTTTGGAGCTACATCTTGAGTTTTTCAATTTCTTGATCCTTCAAAGACAGGTCTCCTATGGCCTTTGACAATTTTTCTGCCAAATCTATAGAACATGCTTCTACTATGATGACTATTGTTGTAGATGTCCCTGTTGCTGAAGTATCTATTGTAGAAGTCGTAGCTATAGGAATGAAAACTGAAACACTGACTTGCTACTCTTTTTCTTTTAAGAGTGTTTCCATGTATCCTTCCATCTTCTAAATTTGAAAATTTTGTTCAACTATGAACTTTAACGTGTTTTCCTTTTCTCTTTCTAATTTACCTACTTCCTTAGCTTGTGGATGTTTAGTAGTAGGAATTTTAAGCTACTTTCTCAATGCTTGAATGTCAAAATTCTCATTCTTTATCATTTCTTCTGCTACTTCAATATCACTAGGGTCATATCCCAGTTTGATCACCAAATCTTCAAAATCTTTGATTCTAGTATCTTTAGCCAAAGATGGCATTCTCTCCATGTTCAACTGTGTGTGAATATTACTGAAGGAAGCTTTCAGTTTAGAGGTTTCCATAGTTGAACTTGTCAAGGTATAATATATCATTTCACCATCCTCCTTATGAAAGTTAATTTGATCAATGGAATGAATTTGCTTGGTATCAAAAGAAAAATGGATGTTTTGTAGTCTTTTTCACTTCTAGGGACTGGAACTTTAGGTTCCAAGAAAGCTAATTGGATCTGTCCCTTTTGAGTATCAAGTGAAGAAAAAAGTCTGTGCTGAGTAGTGGAAGATTGCTTCCAAAATTTTGAATAGATATGGCCTTTAATGCTTCATTCTTCCTTTTAATTTCTCTGTGTCTAGAAAAAATATTTTTCTGCCCTGTATCCCGAGAAACAAAAGACACGGGAGAATCTGTGATCTCTTGAATTTGTAGAAATGGGGTGGTAGGAAAAGCTGTTAGTACCAGTACTATAGCTTGCTCCTATGCACTCTTTTCCTATGAGGACTCCTCATTAATTTTTGTCTTCTTTCTCCTTTTGAAACGTGTGAAACCTATAGCTTGAGCTTTTGATTATGTAGGAGACAGAATTTCTCTAGGTTATTTGGTTTCTTTTTCTTGAGGAAACAAAGTCTATGAAGATGTATGACTAACAATTTGTTCTTCAACTTTTTGTAATGTATTTTTGTGCCATTCTTCTTGATTTTCATATTGTTCTATCTCTAGGCTCGTTTTATGTACGTAGTTTGTTGTTTTTTGCTCAAACCTCAACTTTAAATAATTCCTAAGGGATCATAGGACTAGTTAAAAATTAACTTGAATTTCATCTACTTTAATAAATTATCTTCCTCCTTGTTTCTGATCTAGTATTGACAATAAAAGGGCCAATTTGTGCCTTCAACTTGAATTGTGCTTTCTTCTTCCTGTATACAAAATGTAAATCATATATATTCATCATTTCCCTAATGTATTCTAAGGCAAAGATCAATGTTGGCACAAATATTGGTAACTTGTAGGGAGAGATTTCACATCCCTATATTTTGATCTCTATACAATTCTGATAGAGGTATCAGTCTCCAACTTTGGCCTGCTCAGTGAGGTCAAAAATTCTTTTGATTTTAGGTGAAATCCTTGGTATAACATCATTGTTGAGAATACACAGGGACATATGACAAAATTGGTTTGTATAGTCACTGAAGCAATACTCGTTTGTGTTCTTCCTTACCAAGGAAATCTAGTGAATTATCGATTGAGGCCTTCCTTGTGCATCTAATTTATGCAATTAGAACTTAAATATTTTTGCTTGATGAAAGAAAATTAAGTGAACAAGAATTGATTAATGTTTAAAAGAACCTTCAGTAGAAAACTTTAGAAACTGATCATGAATACTATCTGCCAAAAATTGACTGTTGTTAAAAACCAATGAGGGCTTATTACCCACATAGAACACTGCTAAAATTCCCAATATTACTTCATCGATCCATTGATCGGTAGGGTAACATAACAAATAGGTGACCATGGATATAACCTGCATTGACATTTATGGGAAAATAGAAGTGGAATAGGGTGGATTAGTTCAAGGTAACTCAGAATTTTTTAGTATGAATGACTCAAAGATATGGGCTCATTGAGGAAACATGAGTTTTTGATAGATCTCCATGACAGAATTAGTAGAGAAAGGGTGTAGAAGATTTGGGAGATTGATTTGGAGTGATTTTCATATGGATTCAAGTGTAATGAAAAATAAAACTTCATTGTTTTGGGAAATTACAATCCTTTGTCTGGGAATATATCTGAGATGGCACCAGGTGAAAAATTCTAGGAAGGTATGAGTTTTGGGAAAGACAAATTTAGGTAGGAAATACTCCCAAATACTTAATTCATCACTAACATCTAGAAATTTCTAGTTTTCCTAATTGTGAAGTTCATAAAGATTGAATTCACACTGGGTTTCTAAGATCTTGTAGTGCGTATATACTAGATGGAGCTTGTCTAGGTTAATTATAGAGGGAAATGTAGGGATTTCTACAATTAATTTTGACTTGCCTTTATGAGAAGACATATTTGAATTGAAAAGTACAATCTAGGGTGTTGAATTACTAGGTTATGGGAATCACTGGCGTATAAAGATAGTTGCACGATTGTGAAATTCGATGCCACACTTGTGTTGTTGGAAGTTGAAATGGTGAAAATAAATATGTAGAGGTTCGAATTAATTAAAAAGAGTGTAACCATTTTTGTGTGCATCTCATTAATAAATTTAGATGTTGGTGCGAAGTATTAAATGATCTGAAGGTTACATGAATGTTTGGAGGGAAGGATTAAATGATTTAACAATCACATGGTTGGAGTGAATAGCGGATGGACAAGTGAAGAAGCGTCAGTGGGCGTGGGAGCGGAGCGGGAAGGAGAAGGTGGTTTTCTAGGTGGGCGGTTTGTGGTTTAGGAGAGGGGGCCCCTGAAGTATAAAAGAGGTTGTGTGGTGAAATAAAATTAAAAGTACAAACACAAATGAATACCTCTAGCTCAATAATGGGTCTAGCCACAACAGATACATTCTATGGGGAATTTCCTTAGCTTAGAACCAATCAAGAGGGCCTACATCTTGGTCACTTATCCTACTTGATGATGTCGTCACTTGCTCACTCCAACAATCTCTCGTTTCCTTCTCCAAGTTCCTAAAACAAGTAAACAACAACAACACACAAACACAATAATAAACAAATTGCAATTCAACCTACTTAACAAGTCAAGAAACATTAAGCCATGAATATGTAATATTACAAAACATGTAGGAAATTAATCGATAGTTGCATATATTAATATCAAAGAGAGATTACAATTTGACGTCATAGTGTTCCTCTGACAAGACCAAGTTCCCATGCACTTCTGCTAGCATTCCATGATGGCTTCAAACAACAATAGTTTAAAGGCTCTTCCATTTAGACTTCAATCCAAACCAAACACACTTCTCCCTCACACAACTAGATGGCTACAACTAGTAATAACTTGCTTGTCTAATCAAAATAGTATGCTCACACTTAGCCAAAACTCTAACTGTGTTTAGTTTGTGCTTGGGAAGAAGAGAGGTTTATATAGGAAATGTGGATGGGAGATGGATACTCTTCTCATGGGAGAAGGACTTATCCCTTGAGGTAGTTCCATAATTATAGAGGAAAGGAGCCCAAACTATCATCCTCAACCCCATCCGGCCAAACCATTTACCAGACTTCTGTTGCGGAGCATCTAGAGCTAGAAGCATCGGTTGTAATTTAAAAAAATTTCCATAACAGGGCTAGCACAACTAGAACACAGCTCAATTGCACTAGTCGGTGTGGGGAATAGTGTTAATCTCTTCACATCGACACGGGGAAGACAAAGGCCATTAGTGACGGTCTTGCAAACTGGGAAAAATAGAAGTTTTAGGAGAAATGGTGCAAAAGGGAAATGATATACTCATGGAGAAGAACATAATGGGAGTTTTTCCATGAAGGAAAAGAATGTGGGGTTCACTGTAGAGGTCCTCCAAGATCAAGGAATGGGGAGTACAAGGACAGTGACAAAATGTTGTGTAACAAATGCCCCCTAAAGCGTGAAGGCTGAGATGGAATGAGGAATGAAATGCTTTATAAGTTAGTGCAGGGAACTGGTCTGCCATGGGAAAACCTACAAGAAAGTACAGATACATATACATAAACTGATATATCTATCAAATGATACATGAATCGTGGCATGGACGCAACCATCCAGAGAATGATCATGTAAACAGATCCAGGTATGGGTGGAACCATCCATCAAAGAGGAGCATAAGGAAACCAAGGTATGGTCGTAGCCATCCAGTAATAAGAAGGATCACATATGATAACTCATGGTTTGGTCGCAGCTAGCCATATGAAATATACATGCATATCATCCTAAACCATGTCACACAACTTCGCAATTTGGACATGTGTGATCTGATTTCAGGGTCTTGCACTCCAATACGACTCGATCAAAGTACAAATTCTAGCATGCGAATAAATGTGTTGACGTCAAACATGCTAGAAAGTCACTTGATTACCAGTCAATGATGTAAAATATTAACAAGCATGAGAGAAACCACCAATAATGACAATGGCCCTCAAGGTACTATCAACACAATTCATGGAATGTGAATACAGGAACTGGAGTCGAACACCTATGGAATCACTTGATCGAAAGCCAATGATGTGAACTTGTCGTTGAGTGCAAAGAACTTGTCATTAGGGCATGCAAGCTCTAAGGTACTGGAAGGGAGTCTCTCGGTCAACTTCCCGGAATGAGCTAAAGTCGACGAAAAGAGACCATGTCAAAGGAGGGCCATAATGAATCCCACATCATCGACGTGAGACGAGAGGATGCAAAATGATTTTGGATTATAAAGAGAACCCAAGGTAGGTGTAACTGCAGAAGGAAAACTCTTGAACATATCATTGACACAACTGGAATTTTGGCAGCTTTTGGATCCATGGGATCAGTGGTCATGATGACGTGGAAGAGATCAAATGGAAGGAAAAAATGAACAGCCCAAACCCAGTAGGGTCAACGATACAAAGGAGGATGTCCCAACCCGACACAGAGCAAATAGTGTCATGTTCAAGAGTGAGCTTCCGACACGACTAATAGTTTTCCAAATCCCCCCCCCCCCCCCCCCCCCACCATTTCTATCGAGTACCCCAATTATTTTTTAATTGCAAGCTTGAAGGGGATATCATATGCTTGAATTGTAAGTTCATCCTTCGGATGAATCCAACCTAATAAGTTTAATGAGCCCTAGGAAGGAGAAGCTCATGTTTGTCATGGTGACAAATTTGATGTCATTTAATAGTTTAACGAGTCCGACAAAGGTATAAATCTGTATATTTTTCATGTTTAGAGAGTCTAAAAAAGACACGCAAAAGAAAACTCCATATGGTCCATTTCCGTACATTTGTGTCTCTTGAGTCCGAAAAGGTAGAAAACGATACTTGAGAGAACCACTTGACCATTTTAGTCAAGGAGTACCTCTTTTGTAAATAGTGCCTCCCAACCCAAAAAAGGGGTAAAATTATACTAGGCGTACGACATTTCACATCTGTTAATGAGTTTGAAATGACAAGGGCTCACCTATATTTTTGCTTTTAAAGTGTCGAAAAAGAGTTGAAAGTGGACCCCTCATTTTATTCTCTTTTTGTTGGGTTGTGTTATATTCCACGACTAGCCCACGTGGTTAACCGGGGGGTTATAGGGAGGTGGATCCCCCCCCTTTGTTGAGTTGATTGTGTAGCAGGGGGGTCACATGGGGTTTGAGGGGTACTATTAACCCCACTCTATGGGGTCTGGGGCAATGCCCCAGAAAATTTTGGTTTTGGAACCTATGTTAGGTTGGGCAGACCCACCTATGGTTTTGTGCATGATTTTCTCACATATTTTTGGATGCGATGGTTTTTAGTCCATGGTTTTGGATGTGATGGTTTTCGGTCCATGGTATTGGATGCTTTGGCATGTATAAATATGTATTATAACATTGAAAGGAACATAATGAAAAATCAAGCTGATAGTCCCGATTTTGGGATCCAGGGGAAAATCTCTTTGTATATGTTCTTTATGTGTTATGTTCTCATATTATTTATTTTCTATGTTTTAGAATTAGTATTCAGGTAATTTATGTACGAGTTTAAAACCTACATTTGGTATCAGAGTTGTTTTGGCTTCAAGGGGACGCCTTTGTTGCTGAGGGGTTTCGCTCGGGCCCATGGTAGACCCCATTCGGTGGGAGATCTACGAGATCAATTTTGGTGGTGAAAGAAGATGGTGAGCAGTCAAAAGATAGAGATCGAGAAATTTAATGGTCAGAGTTTCGAGTTGTGGAAACTCAAGATGGAGGATTTATTGGTGGACAAATATCAATGGATCATGGTAGATCTTAGTACTAAACCAACGGGAGTGTTTGATGAAGAATGGAAGAAGTTGGACCGAAGGAAAAGAGTCTAATACAATTGTGTGTCTCAAATTCAGTATTTCTTAATGTATCAGGGGAAGCTACGGCGAAGGCTTTGTGGGACAAGTTAGGGACTTTTTACCAATCTAAGTCTCTGGTGAATAAATTGTCCCTGCAGAAAAAATTGTATGACCTAAGGATGAAAGATGGAGACTCAGTGATAGAGCATCTGAACACATTTAATACTGTGGTAAGTCAGTTAGCATCTGTTGATATTAAAATTTTAGATGAATATAAGAGCATCAGTTTCTTGTGTTCTCTACCAGATTCATGGGATAGTCTGGTAATTACAATAGGTAGCAATGCAACTGCCTTACAGTTTGATGAAATAGTCTCATCCTTGTTGATAGAGGATATGAGACGGAAAAATATAGAGAGACAGAATGGTGATTCCTTGTATATATGAGGACGGTCCCAGAATAGAAACAAAAATAAGTCATTGAGTGGGAGATCTAAATCTAGAGGGAGATCTAAATCTCTAGGAAAACCTGTAAAGGTGGTGTGCTGGAAATGCGGAAAGGAAGGGCACTACAAAAGGGATTGTAAATCTAAAGCTCCTGATAAAGGAAAGGGATCTGATGAATATCCTTTTGCAGAGGCAAAAACCACCTTCGATGAAGGTAGGGATATGTACTTAGCTTCTTCAAGTACACATGTAGATCATGAGGCATGGTTTATTGACTCAAGTGCATCCTTTCACTTCACTCCCCATAGGGAGTGTTTTTGTGAGTATGAGAAATATGATGGTGGTGATGTCTTATTAGGGGATGATAGGAAGGCTAGAATCATTGGTCACCGAAAAGTAAAGTTGAAGTTTCAAGGTGGAAGGGTTAGAACACTTTTGGGTGTCTTGCATATTCCTGCATGGGCCAGAAATCTGATTTCTATAAGCAAGGTTGATGATGCAAGTGTAAAAATAGTGTTCGAGAAGGATACCTACAAAATGGTTCAGGGAGCACTAGTATTGATGTGGGGAGTTCAGATTAGAACTCTGTACAAGCTGCAAGGTAACATGGTTGTTGATGGGTGCAACATTTCTGTGGTTCCTGAAAGTGGAGCAGAAAATCTAGTGGGTCTATGGAGAGAAGACCATGTTGTGGCATCAAAGGCTTGGACATATTGGAGAGAAGCACCTTTGAATACTTCATGGTAAGGTATGGTAGAAGGTATGAGTAATAGCTCTCTGGATTTTGATTTCTATGAAAATTGTGTATATGGGAAGCAAAATCGGGTGAATTTCCCATATGGTGGTAAGAGGGCGAAACATATATTAGAGCTTGTGCATAGTGATGTGTTTGGACCTATGAAGGTTCCATCATTGGGTAAGTTTGTGTACTATGTATCATTTATAGATGACTTCTCAAGGAATACATGGATATATTTCCTTAAGAAGAAATCCAAATTATTTGACAGATTTAAATAATTCAAGGCTCTAGTGGAAAACCAGACAGAGAAGAAGATACATATGCTGAGGACAGATAACGGTGGAGAGTTTTGCAGTAAGGAATTTGAAGAATTCTATAAGATGTGTGGTATAGCATGATAGAAGAATACTCCATATACACCTCAACAAAATGGAGTTGCAAAAATAATGAACAAGATGTTGATGGAAAGGGTAAGAAACATGCTCAGTGTTGCTGGTTTAGGATAGGAATTTTGGGGAGAGGCGTTGGAGACAGCATGTTACCTGGTCAATAGATCACCTTCATCAACGTTGGAGGATAAAGCTCCACAAGAGATATGAACTGGTATGAAACCCTCTCTTTCACATCTAAGGCTATTTGGGTGTGATGCATATGTACATGTTCCAAAGGAGAAACAAACCAAGTTGGATAGTAAGTTTGAAAAGTGCATCTTTATTGGGTATAAGGATGGTGTAAAGGGTTATAAGCTTTGGAACCCAGTAACAAGGAAGGTTGTGTACAGTCGAGATGTGGTGTTCAGAGAGGTGAAATATGTTATTAAAAATGAAGTCGAACCAAAGGAACCTGAGAAGATAGAGTTTGAGCTAGAGGAGGAAGAATTAGACTCTACAACAGAGGAGGAATTAAAAGATGAAGAGCCACAAATTCTGGATGTGAGAAGATCAGTTCGAGAAAGAAGACAGCCAAAAAGGTATAATCCATCTACTTTATATTCAGATTTTTCTTTATCTATCACTGATGATGATCACAAAACTATGAAGGAAGCAATAGATTCATAGGATGGAAAACTCTAGAAAGAGGCCATGGTTGATGAAATGGCAGCTTTGCACAAAAATGAGGCTTGGGATCTGGTGGAGTTGTCAGCTAGAAGGAAACCCATTGGTAGAAAATGGGTGTTCAAGAAGAAGAAAAATGCAGAAGGAAAGGTGGAGAAATACAAAGCTCGATTGGTAGAAAAGGTTATTCCCAGGTGCCGGGAATTGATTTTGGTGATATTTTTTCTCCTGTTGCCAAGGTAACTTCTATTAGATTACTTTTATCTGTTGCTGCTACTTTTGATTTTTGAGGTAGAACAGATGGATGTGAAGACAACATTTCTTCACGGGGATTTGGAAGAGGAAATCTACATGAAGCAACCTGAAGGCTTTGCGTGAAGGGTAAGAAAGAACTGGTATGCAAGTTAAAGAAGTCTCTGTATGGGTTAAAACAGTCACCAAGGATGTGATATCAGAAATTTGATACATTTATACGGTGACTTGGCTTCACCAGAAGCAAAGCAGATCACTGTGTGTATTTTAAATTAATTGGTGACCGTGTTATTTATCTGGTCTTGTATGTGGATGATATGTTGCTGGTTGGTAATGAAAAAGAAATTATCCAGGATTTGAAGACCCAATTGTCCTCCAAATTCGACATGAAAGATCTTGGTGCTGTAAACTATATTTTGGGCATGGAAATTAAAAGAGATCGGGAAAAGAGGAAGCTCTGATTAAACCAAAGGAAGTATGTCGAGACAATATTGCAGAGATTTAATATGCAGGATAGTAAACCAGTGAAGGTTCCTATTCGTGTAGGTGTAAAGTTATCTGTTGAACAATGTTCCAAGACACAAGAAGAGGAAGAGGACATGTCCCATGTTCCATATGCAAGTGTAGTCGATAGCTTGATGTATGCAATGGTCTGTACTAGACCCGAAATTTCACATGAAGTGGGAGTATTGAGCAGGTTTATGTAAAAACCGGGAAAGGAGCATTGGACAACAGTGAAGCGGGTTTTCAGGTATTTGCATGGCACTAGTGATTATGGTTTGTGGTACTAAGGAAGACCAAGATTGGATAAAGTGTTGGATATTCATGGCTTTGTTGATGCATATTTTCCTAGAGATTTGGATTAGAGAATATCTACAAGTGGGTATGTGTTTAACCTATTTGGAGGTGCAATTAGTTGGATAAGTAAGAAATAATCTGTAGTGGCACTATCAACTATAGAGGCAGAATACATGGCAGCCACTCATGCAAGCAAGGAAGCAATTTGGTTGCAGAGATTGTGTTCAAGTATGGGGTTAGTACAGGGAGCTATAAGGATAGATTGTGACAGCCAAAGTTCAATTTTCTTGGCAAAGAACCCTGCATATCATTCAAAGACAGAGCACATTGATGTTCAGTATTAATTTGTGAGGGATATGATAGAAGACAAGAAGGTGATGCTGGTAAAGGTGGAAACTTTTAAGAATACTGCAGAGGCATTGACAAAATCTATGAGCTCTGAGAAGTTCTATTGGTGTAGAGAAACAATGGGCATTGCAAGGATGGATAAATGACTAAGCTCTCTTGTGGCCCCCTGTGGAAAGAAAACAACAAGTGGGAGAATGTTGGGTTGTGTTATATTATTTCCACGAATAGCCCACGTAGTTAACTGGGAGTTATAGGGGGGTGGAGCCCCCCTTTCATTGCGCTGATTATGTAGCGGGGGGTCACAGGGGGTTTGAGAGGTATAGGTGACCCTACTCTATGGTTTTGTGCATGATTTTCGCACATGTTTTTAGATGCGATGGTTTTCAATCCATGGTTTTTGACGCGATGGTTTTTGGTCGATGGTATTGGATGCTTCGACATGTATAAATGTATTATAACATTGAAAGGAACATAATGAAAAATCAAGCTGGTAGTCCCAGTTTTGGGATCTAGGGGAAAATCTCTGTGTTAATGTGTTTTATGTGTTATGCTCTCGCATTATTCATTTTCTATATTTTAGAATTTGTATTCAGGTAATTTTTGTACGGGTTAAATCCTACACTTTTACGAGTCAAAAGGAAAAAATACTCGGCAATATTTTCATATGAGTTTAACGATTCGAGAAAAGAGCTTAAAGGTGACTCGTCCTGGAGGAATGAGTGTTATAAAGGGTATCAACTGGTTCGAGCAATGGAGGAATTGTTGAAACAGTAATGGTCAAGAGGCTCGCTAATAAAACCACTCATAATTGCAGTCCCTCAAGAAAGGAGAAACAACCAATTGAAAGCGTGTGATTGGCCAAAGAGATGGTGGAGATGGAATGAAACAACCAAGGCTCATCTAGACGTAAATTGGGCATGGGTTCATTTTTACACAAGCTTGAACCATTGAGAACTCTGCTTGGATTCGGTTTCATGTTTACACAAGCTTGAAATGAAAAAATATGCTTGTTATAAGGCTACATGCCCCAAGCATAATGACTCATTCGAGTTACATGCCTCCCAAGCTTCATTTCAATTAACTAGGTGGATGGAATGAAGGTTCACTTTTGAGATCTTGGAAAGACTCGGCTGAGATTTTACGAGATCTTAATCAAAGACTATATTTGGAAATGGGAGGTGCTTCATTTTTTAATGAGGTTGACATAGTAAAAGAACTATCCTCATAACCTTTGTTTCATTTTTTAACGAGAATGACACAAGACAAGGAACTATGCTCATACGTTGTTTCATTTTTTAACGAGGTTGTTGGAAATAATACTGAGAGGGGGGGTGAATCAGTATTATCAAGTCAGATAAATTTTCATTTTCAAACTTATCTATATCTATATCTATATCTATATTCTATATCTATATCTATATCTATATCTATATCATATATATATATATATATATATATATATATATATATATATATATATATATATATATATATATATATACGCTACTTCAGATATGTGAACCTGCATATACACGCAACTGTGTCTAAAACAACTAGCGTATATCCAGTAAAATTAAGATTTAGTTAATCCGTTTGATTTTTAATCAGTGCATTAGAACTTCATTAACTATAAAAATAGTAAACAGGTGTAGTAAACAGAATAGATCATCACACATGTGAACACAAGATATAAGGTGGAAACCCAATGTGGGTGAAAACCACCTACTGCAATGCGTCTCTATCTTCTTGTTAATAAGAAACTTCTTTTTACAATATTTCTGTACTGGTGCAGTCTTATACCAATACGCAGGCTTCCACTTGTAGAAGGCTACAACCTTCTCTCATTTTCCATCTTCTCCTGAAAGGGAGCTACAACCCACTTAGCTCTTGTACTAGCTGATGTATTAGTATGTAGGTGCTAACCTACAGAAGGCTACAACCTTCTCTTTTCTTCCAGGGACCATGTTTCATAAATTTTCAGAATAGATCCATAAATAACATCAATCAAACATCAAATGTATCTGCATCAACCAATCCCCTTTGCACCAACCAAAACTGAAGCAATCAATCACTTCTCTGAATGTTGTAACTAGAATACAATAACAGTAACCAGACACCAATCCTAAACCCAGAATACTGTAGCAATAAACTGAAGTAGCTAAAACATATTTTATGAGACATACGCTACTTCAACATGAAGAACCTGTTTGCATACACTTATGTATTAAGGAAAACCTGCATATACGTTGTTTTGAATTACCGAACCAGTGTGTATATGCACCTTTGCTATGCTGAACCTGTGTACAGATCTATAAAAGATAATTTACCCTTTTCAATTATTCAGACATCAATTATACCCAGATGATCAAATTTATAGATCAAGTCATGTGCCAAATATAACAGATCAAAATCACACAAAGATAATTCTATTCAAGTCTTAAGATCTTGACCCATCAATAGAACTTATCCTTCTTCTAGCGCTGAGGTTCCTCCTTGGTTCAAATCCAGCTATGCACCATAACCCAATGACCCGTATTCTAGATTTTTACTCTTCATAAGATATTCAATTCTTGAGTGCCTTTGCCTAATGATCTCCTTCCCCTTTTATAGTCTTAGGCCTTGCTCAATACCATGGTCCAAAACCACTTAGAACCAATACCTAGGTCCAAATACCTGGGTTCAACACTTCGAATGAGATACCATGGTCCAAAATCATAGGTCCAAATATCAAGGACTAAATACCATGGACTATAAACAAGTTTTCCCACATGTACGCACTTTTCCTTGCATGAAAGTGCGTGCATATGCATACGCGCCTTTTGATCAGTGATCCCGTGTGTACACGCGACTTGGTTAAGTGAAACCTTCGTATATCTATTTTTCCTTCGTTCTGAGAGCTTGAACTGTGATCTATCATCTAAATGAGTTGCCATCAAGGACAACACCTGTGTCATAGTGCCAAACCTGTGTCATAATGCCAACAATCTCCCCCTTTGGACTTGATGGCAACCCCAAGTCACTCAAAGTCATTCTCCCCCTTTGTCATCAAGGACAAAGGGTTATGCTCCCCCTGAGTACATGCTGAAATCACTACTCTGCTGTGTTGTCCATGCTCCCCCTGACTATAGGTAAGTTCTGCAAAAAGGTGTTCTACAAGAAAGAACATGACTCTATGACCTTCCTAAAGACTCATACACACATCCATCTCCCAACCAAGTGGGGATATACCAAGATTGCCTCATCCACCCAACTAAGTGGGGATACACCAAAAGTTTATACATGATAAAACAAGAACATTACATTATCCATCCTAGGCATAGTGGGGAAACACGATAGGTCATTACATGACCTTAATAATAAGAGAAATTCATGGCATAGAGACTAAATATCTAAGACAATACTATGATAGTCATCAACAACTATCATCAACAACATCTGTCAATCATCTTCTGGACCATCAAACATGATCTCCCTCTGCAACTGTTCCACCAAGATCTTCTAAGATAATGGAAAAAATGCATTATTAGAAGTATATTCTCCCCCGGAACTTGTGCCAGATGGGCTCTGTCAGACCCATATCAGAATCTTTTCATCCTGAGTCTGGCCCACTATTTTTCTTCAAACCAACACATATGCGACTGTATCCACAGAAACAGGCGTATGTACACGGATGCAATTCATGAAACTCGCGTACAGCCACTTTTCTCTAGAACCAAATAAGTTTCAACAACCAGATGATGCATCAACTACTCCCAACTTCTATCTAAGGTATTCAAATGTCTCCTTGGGCAGTGGTTTGGTGAATATATCAGCAACCTGTTCCTTGGAGGGAACATACTCTAATTTGACCTTTTGTTCAAGCACTTGTTCCCGGAGAAAATGATATTTGATAAGTATGTGCTTGGTCTTTGAATGCATGACTGGATTCTTTGAAATATTGATTGCACTTGTATTATCACATAAAATGGAGATAGGTGGAGTACAAGTGATTTGAATGTCTTGCAATGTTTACATCATCCAAAGGAGTTGTGTGTAGTAAGATGTAGCAGCCACATATTCTACTTCAGCTGTAGATAATGCAAGTGAAATTTGTTTCTTGCTAAACCAAGATACTAATTTGGAACCCATAAAGAATGCACCACCACTAGTGCTTTTTCTGTAATCCACGCTTCATGCCCAATCTACATCTGTATATGTATTAAGTGTGAGATCTGTACCTCTAGGATACCATAAGCCATAGTTTTGTGTTCCTTGAAAATATTTGAAAATCCTTTTAATTGCTTGAAGGTGGGCCTCTTTTGGATTGGCCTAGAATCTTCCAACTATTCCCACTGCATGCATGATGTTTGGTCAGGTATCTATTAGATAGATCAGGCTACCAATCATGGATCTATAGGTTGGTTGATGTACTACTGCTGATTCATCATTTGCGATGAGGCTGCATCCTATTACCATAGGGGTACATACTAGTTTTGAATCTTCCAAGCCATATTTCTTCAAGTTCTGCTTGAGGTACTTAGTTTGTGATATAAAAATACCTTCTTTGTTTTATTGTACTTGTAAACCAAGGAAATATGTGAGCTCACCAAGTAGGGACATTTCAAATTCTTTCTGCATTACCAAAGCAAAGTTTTGACTCATGTCTTCTTCATTGCTACCAAAGATGATATCATCAACATATACAAAAACTATTAGCAATTTATCATTATCAATTTTTATATATATATTGCTATCTACTGATCCTTTTGAAAAACTGTTTTGATGGAGGTATTTGTCCAAACGATAACACCAAGCCCTTCGAGCCTGTTTATGACCATAGAGTGCCTTTCTAAGTCTGCATACAAGTTTTGGATCATTTCCAAGGATGAATCCATTTGGTTGCTCAATACACACTTCTTCTTCTATGTCTCCATTTAAAAAGGCAGATTTCACATCCATTTGATATACTTTGAACTTTTGAAAGCTAGAAAGAGCAAGGAATATTCTTATGGCTTCAAGTCTGGCAACTGGTGCAAAAGTTTCTTCAAAGTCTATACCTTCTTATTGAGCATACCTATCACGCGGAATGAGTCGATCTTGTGGAAAAGATAGACCTTCCTAGAATCTAAAGAAGACCTAATGACAAGCAAACCAACCAGACACTATCTTTCTCTAAATGTGCTTTTATAAATAACGGCAAACAAATGTGTTTAAGGCCTACCTCATTTCCAACACAAGTTTGGGGATGCCTTCGCTCCTTTGATCCAAGTGAGTTCCTTTTTCGCAAACCTGCAAACAAAAACAAGGCAAACGATTAAATAGCACCTGAATAACCAATATTATAAAACATATTTAACATGAAAGTCAAGGAGTCCATGAAACAAATAACATGAGATACTTGTTGAGAAAAATGAGCTTGATTGTATTAATTCAAAAGGAGAAGAACCTTACAACCTTTGCCTTGACGCTGTACAAGCTCCTCCAGGGTCCAACAAGAAGTCTCCTCTACTTTGACAAGCTTCACTCACTCCCCAATGAAGCCAAAAAGGTATGTGATCTCTCCTCTTAAGCTCAAATAGGAAGTCTTGATTTCACCAGCAATTACCCTAAAAAATGTTTAGCTTCTAACCCCGCTAGCCACTAACCCAATGCCTCAATTTATAGTGCAATGGAGGGCAGTTACTAGGTCCTCCTTCAAAGGGATAGAATCCTCCTTCAAAGGGATAACTCCTCCTAACA